>JAJJWW010002408.1:0-51393 GCA_023531295.1 Papaver armeniacum
GTTTAGCCACACCAATTAATCTCGCGTGTGTGTAGGATCGAATATCGCGACATCAATACTTCGGGATCAATAAACAACAACATTGCGGGAGTCGCTTAAGAGTAATATAAATGACGCAATGAATGACGACAGCCAAAACACGAGAAAGGTGTGAAGACCTGGCGAAGTTTATGAGAGTGCAGAATGAATACTTATACACTTGCGATATTTCGCAAGACATTCCCATAAATAAAGGATGGCTTATTTGTCATCCATTATATACTACCCTATATAAAGAGTCGAATAAGTCTCTGTTGTGGGAGGATTCTTTTCGAGTGTTAGACAAGTCATTAGAGAGAGAAAGTTTGTGGAGATTTTAATTTCTTTAGCTCTTTTCTGCTTTATCTTGTAAAATTACAAGGAAATAATCAATAAAATCATTATTATTCATCTTAAAATGTCTTAGTTGTGTGGATTATTGTGAGGGGTGTAGTGTAGGATTTCGCAACTACATATTGGCGCTAGAAACGAGGGGAGAGAGTAAGGATTGACATCGTGATTTGAGAGAATTTGGAGCAAATAGGGGAAAGAATTTCATATAATCTTCAACGGTTTACCAAAAATTAAGAAATGGTTTAGAAGGAGAAATGCATCCGAGCAACCAACAATCGTTAGAAGGAGTAGGGAGACTTGGTTGGAGAAGGAAGGAATGAAATGGGAGAATCCTCAAGAAGGAACATAAGAAATAATGAAGAAAATCAAATTCAATCACCAATTTAACCAATAGCGGAGAATCAGAAATTATGATAGAGTAAGTGTGCATACTTGGAGATCGACTGTGGACGAAGAGGGAGAAGAACAACAATTAGTAAACAATGGACAAGAGGGAGAGATCGAGAAGAGATTGGAGAGATAATTCATGGAAATGAAGAGATCGCAGAGATTAGAGGCGTTGAGACAAACAATACATGAAGAAAGACGATTAGAGGCAGAGGAAAGTGCAAATTTAACAAGACAGAATCATGAATTGAGGATGGAAAACATGAGATTACAAAACAGAAGGTCGAGAAGCACTACAAGATCAAGCTCAAGATCGGCTTAGAGAGGAAAGAAGGAGAAATTTACCTATAGAAACTGTTGATGAAGAAAACCAAGGAGAAGCGCAAAAAGAGAGGAACATTGCGAGAGAGGAGAAATGATGGAAGATCGTTATATTCCACGTCCCGAGACTCTTCAAAATGGGTAATGATGAAAATCAAGGAAATAGGCAAAAGCAAAATAATCCGGTTGATGAAGAAAATCAAGAAGAAGGAAGAAGAATATGCATGGGAGAGAAACTTTGAGAGGAGGCAAAAAGAGATCGAGGATGAAATTGAAAGACATTATGGGACAATGCACGTGCGAGAGAGAAAGATTGAGAAAGTAAATGGAAAAACAGGAGTTAGAGGAGGCAATCTTTTAATAATCATGATAATCGAGAAAGAAGGAACAGAACAAAAATCGCAACAATGATAATATTAATGAAGAATATGAAAGAGCAGAGAGAAGAGCTGATAGGCAACAAAGAAGAGATATTGATAGATATAATGGTGTGCGAATTCGTGAAGGAAGTGAAGGAGAAGATCGCGAGAGAAAGACGAAGAGAATGATGAAAGTCAAAGTAGACATGAACGCGTGAGAAGAGAAGTTTTAACTAAAAGACCAATAGATTCAAGTTTGATGTAAATGAGCAAATTTTGAGAGAAGCGATGCGAAATGAGAGGAATGATGAACAAGAAAAGGAGAGGAGGAAAGAGACAGTTGGATGAAGCCATAGAAGAAGGCTGCGAAAACCCCATTTACACAAGAGATACAATTAGGAGGAATACCACCGAAGTGCAACTTACCGACATTAACCAAACATTTTGATGGAACAACTTGTGGGATACAAAAGCATATCAAAGCTTATATGAGATGTATGTTACAATGGGAGAATCATGATGCTATATTGTGCAAATATTTTGCATCAAAGTCCGACAGAGAAGCTTTGAAATGGTTTGAAGGGCTACCAAAGAATACAATAACATCTTTCAATCACTTGGTGCTATATTTTAGGAGCATATATAAGTAATAATTCCTCGCGACTGTGGTATCGAAGATGTATTTGGGTTGAAACAAAGGGTTGGTGAAAGTTTGAAACATCTAAGTGTGAGGTGGAAGACAATGTGTAGCGAAATGGTAGTGCCGTGTGGAGGAGAGATATCTCATCTTATCATTCATTAATGCTATGTTCATGACAAATCTGTTGATATTCAAATTTTTAGAGTCAAGAATACAATCACAATGACTGGGTTGCGAGAACTTCAGGAGGAGTATATTGCTTTAGAGGAAAAGCAAAATGAGATGGAATCATACCCCATCGCAAATACAAGTTCGGGAGAGCTGCGAATGCAAGTTTGTTACCCAAATTGATAACCACGTGGCGAGTACCTCAAGGTCAACATGGATGAGGGTACCAGATGATGGTCAGCAAAAGTTGGTAGCCATGGGAAGTCGCTATTAGGAAGAATTTGAAAGAGAAAGAAATTTCTACAACCGTGGCGGAAATAATAAAATTCAAAGGCTTGATCAGCCGCAAGAAACCTATGGAGGTCAGAGACATAATCCGCAAGAGACTTATGGAGGCCAGAGGGGAATTATCATAGAGGGCATCGGGGTCATAAGAGTCGTACGGGAAGAAATCAAGATGCCACCACTAAATGCTAGTGTGAGAAGATATGGGAAGCTATAATCGATGGAAAACATACCCGCACCATGGAACATGGGGAATGAACCACCTCCCGGTGACGAAGTCATGAATTCTGTTTCTACCGCCATTTTCATGGACACCAAACGAATGATTCTTGGGGAATATCAAAAGAATCATCCTTCGAATGATAGATCAAGGGAAACTAAATCAATTCTTAATATGCGAAGAGAAGACTCAACCATTACCAAAGACCTCCGAAACTCCAGTGAATACAATAAAAGGGAAAGAAATATTTGTAGTGGAAGTTGGAGCCAAAGCCAAAAACTTGTTTCGCAACTCAATTGTACATTCGTGACAGACAATTGAAGATTTCCATGATAGCATTCTCAATAGGGTTTTCGCAAGAGATGTTGACAATAGAGAAATAATGAACATCGCGAAGATATCGCCACTAAAAGAATGGCAAACGTAGATTATTTCTTTCACCGAAAGGAACAGGTACGGAGAGGGTGGCGAGATGCATGACAGTTCATTAGTGGTAAGATTGGAAATCAACCCAAAACACGTTGATGATGAAGATGATGCGAGAAAATTCATGGGCTATAAATAGAATCTTAATTGATACGGAAGCTCGGTAAACATCCTTTTTACCACACTTACAAGACTATGGGTGGGAAAGACGAAGACTTGATACCTTCAATTTTATAAGATTTATGGTTTTAATGGTACTCGCCAATAAACCCAAGGAGAAACTCGCATGAGAATACTGCACAAAGGATTATCAATCAAATCTTGTTTTGTATAGTCGATGTGGAATCCTTATAATGCATTAATTGGGCGACTTCCCGGTTACATGAGATCTTGGGTGTAGCATCAACTTACCACAAGCAGTCATCAAATTTCCTCATCCCGGTGGTGTTGGAGTTATAAAAAGGAGATTGGGTTGAGGGACAAAAATGCTATGAAGTTGAAGTGGAATCTTGCGAGGAAAGGGTTGCTCAAAAGAAGAATTGGAAGAGAAATATCAAAGAAGACCAAAGAAGAGAAAGCGATGGTGACACAATAGAAGTGAGAAATGAAGATACCTTGCGGAAATCAATGCTTGAAGACAATTGGAAATTGCGATGGTCTCATAAAAAGGGAAAGAAATATCTGGAAATTTGAATGAAGAAACAGAGAGAACAACGGAGTAAGAAGTGCAAGAAGTAAGTAATTGATTTTAGAGTTGTGTAAAAAAAAATTTGATGATGACAAAAACATGTCAAAAATACAAAGAATGTGATGATCGAAGAAGGAGTACGCGAGAGTCTCGCGATTCATGAATGTAACGAAAGTTTAGTTAAATAATTACAGCGAGATCACAGCAAATGAAGCAAGATTATATGAAAACTTCACAAAGAAGACGAAAAGAAATAATCAAAAATCAATGAATGATTACAAGAATTGACGAAATGAATGAGTGAGTGAATGGGACGAACCTTTATGTCGTACACCCTAGTTCGAGAATGATATTTCGTAAGAGGCAAATGTAAGACCTAAAGTGCGTCATATAAGGGGGTATCTCTTGACATGGCTCAGGGAAAAGGTTACACCGCCCCTAGAACCTGAGTCATGAAGATTTGGGGCCCATGAAAGCCTATCCAGGGAGATGCCTTGGATTTCCAACTATATATATAAGGTTATACTACAGTTGGACGACCGAGGGTCTCTTCCAAGGAGTCGAGTGTATGACCAAGGCGCGAGGTACACGGTTGAGCCAGAGTGCTCGGGGCATTTGAAGTGTCTCGGCCATTCTTGGCAAGTCTTGGCACATCCGCACTCTACCAAGAAAACTCCACTTAGGGTGCAGTCTCGTAACCATAAACCCATAGGTATAAGGGATAAGAGGCTGCGAAAACAACTAGTTGTTGTTAAGAACGGATGGGAGGAGCTAGTCTTGTATGGCCGATGTACGCCTGGTTGGAGCATGTGGCAACAATCCCTTCCTGTGAATTTCATATCAGCCTTGTATTTCCAGTACTCATTATCAGTGTGGCATGACGACTGAGTGTTACTCTTACAGAGTAACACGAACCTCCAAGCACTATAATGAAACCATGTACAAAATACCCAGACATGGTGACTCTCGGTGTGTTATACTAGCCCGATTGAGCCCCTCTCGGTGTGTTATACTAGCCCGATTGAGCACCGGATCGACCAGCATCGGTCAGGATATGATCCCGATCGCAGATCATCCAACTCCATAAGCATGATTGGATGACCCCAGATCAATTCCATCACCCCAGCGGGTATGGAATACCCACGGCCGACCGCATGGTCGGTCATTGGCCTAGCTTGCCAAGAAACCGTTCATACCAAGCATTATGGACGGAAAACCCTAAATTAGGGTTTGCGGCATATTACATGTGTTGCTGGCGGTCTCAACCATCCATCGCGCAGGTATATATGGAGGGTGTAGATGTAGATTCAAAGGGCCTAGAGCATGTCAACACGATCACCGTGGCCCGCCTACACCTTGACCAATCGGTCAAAACCAACCATGTTTGGTCGTGACAAAATTGTCGCCCAAACAAGAGATGGACAAGCATCGGCTTTGAAACCCAAAATTAGGGTTTTGAGCATCACGAGCGTCCATCTTCTCGACCATTTTAATCAAGGTCCCAGTTAGATTAAACAGTCCCGGTCATACCGGCATGACCACTATGGGCCCATCTACCTCCTCATGTGTTAGGCCAAGGCATATCATGCCCGGTTAATCCAAAACGTGCGCCCAAACTAGCGTGGCCACGCCTCCCAAACCATAAACCGATCTCGACCGCTCAGCCGCCGAACGATTTGGGTGGCTCGGATCACGTTTTAACGGGATATTCGAGGTATAAGGCGTGAACACCAGCCTACCATCTTCACGTCAAACCAATCGGCCAAGACCGACCAAGTTAGGTCGTCTTGGAACGGAAGGAAAAGAGCATGGTGCGCGGCCTTTTGCGGCATCAAATTCCTATTGCAAAATCGATCTCAACCACTCCTCTTGCTTAGGTCAAATTGAGTGGCCTAGATCGCACCTTTCATGGGACGGTGAGACATGGACGTGTACACCGGCATCTTTGTCTACATGCACGCCCGGTCGGTCCTCTCCAAATCCTTCCCATGCTTGGTTTCGACCAAGTCAAGAGTGATGCTTGCGCGCCTCTTCAAAACCCTAATTTCATTAACGTCGCCGAGATGAGTGTCTCAAAGATCATCTCATCCGTCCAACTTCACCAACTGGTTATACAACCACAGTCGTGAATTAATTGGTCAAGAAGGCGTCTTGGTGATCACCACCCTTCACTTTACCACACCATGATGCTTTGACACATAAAATACACACGATACTTCACAAGTATCGACCTCTGAATAACGGAAGTTATTCAATTTAGCATTACATGCTACTTTCTGTGGGATCCACAATCCACATATTCAGGACATCAATCATGTCACAAACTGGGGATACATGCGGGGTATTGGTCGGCGGTTTACCGGCGTGCGACGTGCAACGCGCACATCACAAGAACGTGTTAGGAAGTCATGGACAAGTTAGAGATGAACAGGAGAGGTGGGCAAGGGGTCGTGTATCACCAACGCACAACTCCACTACTCCATCACTCCACTTCCTCCACTTCCCACGAGAGACGTGAATAAGACTCAATGACTTGTATAAATAGGTTCTCCGCCTATTTCCAAACAACAGAGAGGAAAAGCAGAAAAACAACAAGAAAACACCCTGAGCACCTTACACCAATCGTAAGCTTGTTCACTTTCCTGTTGCAAGTCATAAGCAAGTCTACACCTTCACATTCTCAACACCTTCTTCGCTTCCCTCCTAAGATCAACCCCATCTCCTTCACTTTGGCAAAACAAGTCCGGAACGGCCATTTCTTGGTTTAGCCGGACTTGCCTGATTGATCTCTCGAATCTACAAGCACTCACCAGCAAAGTGCATTTGTTTAAGGTTTAAATTCATTCCTCATCCACACCCCAAATTACCAAATTCTGCATAGAGTAGTTTTCACCCATAAAACGGTAGTTGAGTATCATATCACTAAATAACTCTCGAAGATTGAAGACTGGAAAATAAATGAAGATATTTGGAGTACGTCATCGACAAAGAGGTATGTGAAGATTGGACCATCCTATTTACTCAAGTAATTTACCATTCTATCTTATGAGACTATGTCGTATGGTTTTATTAGATTTAATTTCACGAACAAGAAATTTCGAGTCAAGCTTTTTTGATAAATCTCTTGAAATATGATTCAAGCAATAAATGTTCATAGATCCTTAAGAATATTGCTTAAGAACAATTTATTGTTCATGGAATGATTTTGTTTCAAGTTGATCAATTGGAAATTGCCCAAGCAATAATATTTATTATCTATGGCGATTGGGTATGTTTCGAATTGATTAAAGAGAATTTTCACTACATTGAATTACGGACACAGGGTAGGTACACATATCAAGACGTGTACCTAGTGGTCCAATTACGAAAATGGGATAGGTATGCATACCCAGTTGCGTACCCCATGAATAATATGAGTTTGTGAATGGGAGGAGGTACGCACACCCATTACGCATACCCTGAGATTTGAGTTAGTGAATGGATAAGGGTACACATACCCCGTAAGCATACCCCAACAACTTGAGTTCACGACCGGCCTATAAGTGTGCGTACCCTATGCACACCTACTCAAGATGAGAACTAAGCATATGCTCATAAACTATTTTCACAAATATGTTTGGCGTTGCTCCAACTCCCACAAACACTTCTAAGGCAACTTTGCTCGCTAAATCATCTCGTGTTTGTGAATCACGGTTTAAGGCTTGAGTGTTATTGAACACGACTTATGCTTGAATGTTCAAAAGGCATATTTACCAATATGAATTCATTGTACACGGTTCCTCTAACCTTGTACCCATAGTGTATATTACTCTGTGTAATTTTACGACGGACTTCTCACATGCTTACATGAATTCCTAATAACAATTTCATCTAAACTGAGAAAGTGTTTGCTTGGATCCCAAGTTATCTTAGCTTAAATTCAAATCTACCTAGGGCCTTGAAAATCTATAAATGCAACACGATTTCTTAATCCCCGGGTATTTCTTGGTCCTAGTTGCTTGCTAGAGTCGTCCTCTAAAACCTAGGTTTCCTCCGAGAAACATAATTAAATAACCACTTAAATACTTCACTTAGGGATTCGTGAAGCTCGGTATAACTATCGTTTTTACCCGATAATTGTGTATCGGGATCTTGTTCTTATTGATCTTGAGGTTCTTGTTATCTCGGATCAGAATGAGATAGACATAAATCACAAATTTCTCTTCGTCTCGGACTTTGTGATTTCTCAAGATAAATATCTAAATTATTATTCGATTTGTTTGGGTTGTTCTTGAGAGGTGGTTACTAGTCCGGGCTTATCAACTAAATGCGTGTAAGTTTTCCGGATTCGTGAAGTTTTTGAATTTGTCTATTGCAAAATGATTTCTTAACCTAGATCGAAATATTAAAAGGGAAATCAAATAGGCTTATCTCTGTTAGAGGTAGATTGGTATCAAAAGTCTCCACTTAGGTTGAATGAACTCTTAGGTGGCAAAAGACGTAAGCTAAAATAATCAATTCTCAGAGAGCCTTACGAGGTTCAAGAGACTTAAGGAGCAATTTGCATGGAGATGAATTTCTTAGAGGGTTAATTCGGCCTCAACTACATTCCAGTTCGAGGTCCAGTAGTAGACTAGTGTCCGTAGCCAGCGTCTTCATATAGTTTGGTATTCAAAGATGGACGAGGTCCCGTTTTTTTTTCGCATGTGCAATTTTCCTCGTTAACAAAACTTCAGGCGTCTTGTGTTTTTCCTTTTCCGCATTATATTGTTTTATCTTTATAATAGGAATAGAACATGTAGTACGTAATCAATATAGATAGTTTAAATCATTTAAATTGAGATCAAAAACAAGATTCGCTTTTGTTGAATTAGTATCTCGAAAGATATGTCGCAAGTTTCATACTTGTTATAATTCTGATCCTCTTGATTTGGATACGACTAGATTGATCTTGGATATTGATTTATGAGATCGTCCAAGAACTCTTTGACACAATCAGGTTCACGAACTCTGTATGTAGACATATTTATTGTGCAAGAGAAAGAGAAAAACATTGTATACATATTGTTCAAGGATCTTTAATTTAGATCTACTTACAATTGTATTAGGGTTTTTCCATATAGGTTGCTGAACAAAAAAGTTGGTGGTGTACTTGGTACCTTCTCCTTTTCAGAAGGGAAAACATTTGACCAAATCTGGGATGTCTGTTTTGCTTAATAATGATTTGCATTCCTCCCCTTTTACCATATGAATTCTTTCGTATTGTCGTATAATCCATAAAATGGAACAATCCCAAAGGGATTTCTGGTGGGATAAAAATTCTAGATGTGGTTTTTATCCTAAAAGATGGGATAAAGTTTGCACTCGTAAAATGAGAAGGGACTTAGGTATTAATTAGGAGTCTTAAGTTTATTAATGAAGCTTTACTTTCCAAAACTGCCTGGTTGCTTATTCATTCATCTGATGAACTTTGAATTAAAATTTTGAAATGCAAATATTTCAAAACATTGTCATCCGTTGCATTACAAGGAAATTAAGGACTCTTCTTGGGTATGAAAGGGTATTAGCCATGGTCTTAACATTATTAGGCAATATTCTATCTGGAAAGTCAAAATGAAGTGAATATTCATGTTTTTGATAATTGGGTTGCAATCATGTGATTCATGTCTTCTCCTTTATGCATTGCTTACTTGAATCCCAATATGTGTGTGAATGAATTTATTGATGTAGACTCCATAATTTGGATTCCTAGCCTAGTGCAAGCATACTTCACACAAGACAATAGCCAAAAGATAATGAATATTAGGATTCTCATGATAGGTTGAATTGGCCATTTAATAAAAATAGAAACTTTTCGATTAAGTCGGAATGTAAGCTTTTGTATGGTGATCTACGTTCTGCTAGTACTAATCATCCCAGGTTAATCCAATTCAAAAGAGTCTTTGGAAGGCTGCGCTTTTCCTAAACATCCAACTTTTCACGTGGAATTATATTGAAGGCATTATAGCCACTAGGTTTTGATTGTCGGCTTTTAAACCTAACCAAGATAATACTTGTAGCATGTGCAATTCTAATTCTCCGAAAACTCGACATTGTATGTTTGCTAAATCTATTTGGGCTTGGTGCATCTTGGTAATTATGTTCTTCAAGATTTAATGTCGATATGATTTGGATTAACAAATATCTTTCTTCCAATAGTGACTTTTGTCATTTAATATTAACTACTGTATGGTGTTTATGGAGGGATAAAAGTTTTCATATCGTTTCAACAAAAGCATATTAATGCATTGAGTAATGATAGACTTGTTGTTAGACTAATTAGTGATATTAATGAAGTTTTAGTCTAGCCGTAACAACAGTCAAACTTCTGCTGTATATGAGATTCCTCATTCCAATGAAAAATTTCCACAAGATTGTTATATTATTAATTGTGATGTATCTTTCGACAAGAATAGTAATAACTCTGGTGTTGGTATTGTAATATACAATTGTTTGTGGGTGAAAACCGTTTCTGCTGATTTTGGTAAATTTGGGAGTGTGGATGAGAAACGAATCTAAACCCTAAACAATGCACTGCACGGGAGTACTTTTGATTCGAGAAACCAATCTGTACAATCCAGGCCTAAACCAAGAAATGGTTGTTACAGGCTTGCTTCGGTCACAAAGTGAAGGAGAAGGGTTGGTCTTAGGGAGGGAGCGAAGAGAGTGTTGAGACCGAGAATAGTTGATTCTGAAGATGTGGCTTGTTTTATGACTTGTATCAGAAAGTGGAACTGGAATGAAAGGTATCAGTTCTTTGGTGATTTCTGGATATTGTGATGTTGCCGACCAAAAACTTGTTGTTTCGTGGTAAATAGGTGAAACCTATTTATACAAGTCATATTGAAACGTACCATGGTCTCGTAGGAAATGGAAACGATTGAGTGGTGGAAGAATAGAGTAACGTGTAACCGTCAGGCATTATGCTTCCATGATGAAGGAAGTGAATTAGTTTACACCGCATTACTTTCATCACCACTAATTGTCCCACTTCATGAAACTTTCTTATAACGGGCGTATTGCACGCCGCACGCTGTAAACCGCCATACCAATACCCTGATGAGTATCCCCCAGTTTATGACATGTTTGATGTCTCGAGTGTTTTCGTGGAAAACATGTAGCCGGTTGCTATGTGTGGCAAGTCAAATTCAAGAGACTTGCCATAGGAAAATAGCATGTGATGTTATTAGGCATGCCTTGGCCGGCCGCCTAAAACTTGCCACAAGAATGTCGGTTTGGTGGCGAACTTTAATGGCCGAGATTGCATCTCATGAAGAAGGGTAGCCGTTGATTATGGCTACCTACGTTGGCGCTTTGGTAATATCACGGTGGCGTTTTTTTGGTGTACGCCGGTGGAATTGCAGCATGGCGCATATCCCGTGCATGCCGGTGGCACGGTGGTGTAAGTGGCGCTGGCGTAGCCATGGCCACTAGCTGGTTTGCCCGGAACTTGCCGCAAGTCCGCGATTCGATGGATAACTTGGATGGCCGAGATTGCATCTCATGAGGAAGGGTAGCGTTGATTATGGCCACATCTTTGTTACGTAGCAAAGCGGCACCATTAGCATAGTGGCGCCTGGCGTAGCCGTGGCATAGCGGCATGCCAGTGGCGTAGCCGTGGCAGCTTTTTTGGCATATTGGTGTTAGACCCAAATATGGCTCTGGCAACATTGGCCCTGTTGCTAAGTTAATATTAAGGCCTTAGGAGAGTCACTGGATCCAGTTGGCATGGCAACTTTTAGGTAAATTAGGGTTTGGCGCATCGCAACCCTATTTAGCACGTCCGCATATTTGTGGCATGGTGGCGTGGGCTGGCATAGTTAGCACATGCCAGTGGCACAAGTAGTGTCTGGCGTAGCCATGGACGCTAGACTTTGGTACATCGGTGTTAGACCCAAATGTGGCGTGGAAACATTGGCCTTGTTTCCACATCAATCCCAACGCTCTGGGAAACATTACTTGGCTTGGTTGGCGTAACAACTTTGCCCAAATTAGGGTTTGGCGTCGTGGCCAAAGTTAGGGCTTGGCGGCATGGACAAGGTTACGATTTGGTGTCGTGGCCAAAGTTAAGGCTTGGCGGCATGGCCAAAGCTAGGATTTGGCGTCGTGGCCAAAGTTAGGGCTTGGCGGCATGGCCAAGGCTAGGGTTTGGCGCCGTGCCCAAAGTTAGGGCTTGGAGGCATGGCCAAGGCTAGGGTTTGGCGCCTTGGCCAAAGTTAGGGCTTGGCGTCATGGCCAAGGCTAAAGTGGCTCGTGGCATGTTACTGTGGCAAAGTGGCATGTTGGCATGCCGATTAATATGTTGTTGTGGTAGGGCGCGTTTGGCTTGCCAGTTAGTATGGTGGCGCGGCAGGGTGCATTTGGCCTTTAATGTATGGTGGCGAGTTTAGAGCGACTTGATTGGTCAAGAAAAGGGGTCGGCCAAACATAAGGCGCGGCCACACCTCTAGTGCTCGTGACGCATTTTAAAGTGACACGATTGGTCGGTAGGAAGGAGAGGGTCCGCCCAAGCATTGGCGTGTCTACACTTACGGTGTGAGTGTGGTGGATTTAGAGCGACGATTGGTCAATGGAAGCAGGGGCGCGGGTATGGGCCCCGATCACAACTTATGGGAGTGTGGCGAGTTTAAAGCGACTGATTGGTCGACGAAGGAGTAAGGGCCGGTTAGGTAGCATGGGCGTGGACAAGTGGCGCCGGTTATCCTATGGCATGGTCACACTCCCCTCATTGTTGCTCCTACTCCGCGGCTCTGTTTATTCTTTGCTTTCTGACTAAGTATTTTGTGCAAAGGCCTTAACCTTGGTACTTGGAGGTTCGTGCTACTCTGCTGCGAGTGAACACAAATCCGTCATGCCATACCAATATTAAAGGTTCTGCCAGGGAATATAAGCACAAAAAGTACTCAACAGGCTCCGTCATTTGTGAGTAATGCAGCTAGAAGCTTATACACTCATTAGGCTCTATACTAGTGAACAGTTCATCCAGGAGCTTGAGTTTCGATATAATACGAAGAGAGACATAGGTACTCGTCAGATTTTAATATATCCTCCAAATTCCCTGCGGAATATAGACATATCAATGTCTACTACATCACGATCTTGGGTCGGGTAGATAGACTTTTACAAATTTAGCCACGAGCTAAAAACCACCATCAACAACAATATAACAGGAGAATGCAAAGGGTGCAATCTTTGCATGCAGGTCGTGCCATGAATCCAAAAGCTATATGTTTAGTCTTACTTGAAGCTTCAAAGTGGACTAAAGAAAGAAATCTAAGCAAAGTCGGCTTAGAAGTGATACCAAAAATGCTATTTTCTTTCTTAATAATAGTATTGACTGATTATTTGTTCAATCATTCATTTTAGAGGATTGTCTTTATTTCTTTAAGGATTTTAGTTATTTCAAAGCTTAGGATGTTAGTGAAGACATTAATGACTGGGCTGATAAAGCAGCCAAATATACTAGAAGGTTTAATGCCTCAAGAGAATGGTTGGACAATAGTACTCATTTCGGCCTAAATATCATGTAATCTTTTACTCTGCCAGTGAATCTCTCTTTTCCTACGAAAAAAAGAAAAAAAAAACAGGCTTGAAGTCATATTAGAAAGCAAACGATCGGTTGTAGAACGAAAAATCCGGAGGGTGGATTCTGTGAAAATCCCGAATTAATGGATTGAAGTGGGAAGCGAAATTTTCTCTCGAATAAAACTCAATATTGCACTGTATAAGTATACCTTCAAAATTATTCTTTAGGAAGAAAAAACCTTAAAGTTGATCACTGAAAAACAATAATAATGGACATGAAAACAGTCTTAAAAAATGGTCGTTATCTACTATTTGACGCTGCTATTTAGAGGAGGAGAACCAGGAATCCGGAGCGGCTACGATGCGGTCGGGCCACATCGTTTGAGGATGTGGCCCATCTTATATTTGTTTGACACGTCTTGAAAAGTGTTAGTTTTCTTTTTATTTCCGGAGATTTAGAAGGAGCTACCTTACAGGAACTAACTTTTTATATTCTTTTTAGATGAAAAGTAGGAATCTTTTTTGTTTAAAACTATTTTAACGTACGTGTAAATAGATAAAAAGGGGTCACATACTCAAACGATGTGGCCCGAGCCTGACCGGTGACCGTTTTTTTACCAGAAGAAATGGTGATCGTTTAACCGTGTCTTCTTGTTTTTTAAGGAAAAAACAGCCACTAGGCCCACTACGCTGGGCCGGGCTGATCTGAATGGATCAGTTGGATTTGTATACCCTCAGAGAACAAAAGTCTGAGTAAACCGCCAAAAAATTCTTGGCAAAATCACACCCTCACAAACACTTCAGTGGGTCCCACCAAAAGTGGCCCCTGCAAACTTCTTGTGCCACTGCTCAGAGAATTCCACTATAAAAACTTCCTCTCGGACCAGTTACCGCTTCTTCTCAAAATTTTAGTGTCTGGTTTTAAAGTTTAAACCCTAAATTTAATTCCTCAAGAACAAATTAAAACCTTTCTGATTCCCGAATCAAATTAGTATTAAGAAAAATGAGTTCATCAATTGTTCCTTCTGCTTCCTCGAAAGTGAAAGTTGGAACAGCAACTCCTTCTGATACTTCTTTCAAGCGGAAAAGAGGAATGTTCCAGAAAGATTGTAATAACCCTAAATTCAAACCTTTAACACTTTCTTAATTCTGAGCTTTCTTTGTATGTTTGTTGGGGATTTGATTTATTCGGTTGATTTGAATTTTGCAGTGCAACATATGATGTATGGATTTGGTGATGACCCAAATGTAAGTAAACCTAATTCTCTGTCTGCAACTATTTAATTTCTAAGTTTTGGATTTCGATATACGTTTGAGAATTAGATTCAGATCTAGGGATTCAAAACAAAAACCCAGCCCCAATCCCTGGATTTGATGATGATGATAATGCCATGTTATTGATGAAAAAGCAGTTGGGCAAATGAGAGTCTCATAATAGGAAACCCCCTTAGCATCTTGCAAATTTATTAAGCAAAAATGCTAGCCAATCAAGTCAAATCAGTTATAACTGGTTTTGGATGCTTAGCTTCAGGTTACAGAACTATATGCAAGTTAACCTTGTTTTGGAAACAACTCAAACAAACTTAGGAAATAGGAAGTATTTGATACCAGTTGTTGCCAAAATGCAGCTATAGCTTGTTTGTTTTTTTAATAAACAAGAATTTCATTAAGAACTATACGTTATACAGCAGAATGTTTTGACCCTCTACAATTCCTTCTAAAAACTTTACATTTGAAAGCAGCAATTTGGGAATCATCAGAGGCAAAAAACTTTTTCTTCGCCATACGACTCCACTAAGCTAGCTTGTCGGCTTCCCCATTTAAGTCCCTATGTACATATTTGATATTTACGTTACTGCTACTGCTACTAGCAATAGCTTGTTATGCTTTGTAACTTTTAGTATCAAAAAAGAAAATAAATAAATTGGCCAAAGTGCAGTAAACGCCAAAAAAAAGTCATTCGTACTGCAAGCCGATCAAAAAGCTTGGATAAAGATCTGTATGTTGACTTGCATACAGAAACAAGCACATAGAATGGGTTCGTGTGGAAAATCCTGTGTTTTTGTACTTGATTTGTTGGTATTTCTAACAGCCGCTTCCAGAAACGGTCGCTCTTTTGGAGGACATTGCTGTTGAATACGTCACGGATTTGGTTCATAAAGCCCAAGATGTTGCAACAAAAAGAGGCAAGCTCTTGACTGACGACTTTCTACATCTGATTCATAAGGTACCTTCATCCTTACCAAATACCCTCAGTTTTCAGTCTCACACTTCTGAATCTACTGCTGATTTCTGTTGTTGATAGACTCAGTCTCTTCAAGTTTGTAAACTAACAAGTAAAAGTAATCCAACAGGATATACCAAAGCGTCACAGATGTCAAGAATTGTTGTCTATGAACGAGGAGCTAAAGCAAGCCAGGAAAGCTTTCGAGGTTGACGAAGAGAAGCTTGCATCAACAGATTAATAGGTTGTTAATTATCCTGGAACAGCTTATATTTCTTGGACTTTGTCAGGATCCATATTTTGCGCAGACCCTAGTTCCATTTTGACTCTGTAAATTCTTTGTTGTTTCTTTGTTACACTATGCAGACAAAAACTAATTTCTATTAACATGAAATAATGCTTCCAGTTCTGAAATTGTGTTATACTATTTACAGCCATAATCATATTTACACAACTTGGAGCCGTGTTGAATTCCATTATGATCCAGACTAGCTCGCCAATTTGGCATGACCCAATTGCCGAACAGAGTTGAACCCCTTGGGAGAATTTTTCTTTTCCAAAGATCAGGAAATATTGCATTGCATCGTGTGAGTTGCTGACTTTTGAAGGTTCTAACAGCACCAAATGCCTCCCAAAATTGATTTTCCTCCAAACCTGTAAAGATTGTAGATTAAGCTGCAAGCAACTTCCTCAGCCTAGCCAAGGACTTGTTATATTCAGGAATACAAAATATCAGGTACACAACAGTCAGAATTTCAAATGACTTGATATATGAACTGGATAAAATTTAAAAAGATGTATTGGTGGACGGTCCAGGACTCCAAGTCTGATGCCTTCTAATACAGGAAGCCTCATATTCCTCAACTCCATTTCATTAATGCAGATACCTCCTTGACAAATCGGCTGGAAGAATTGATTACTTACAATCACGCGGTGTAATTACGTTAATTAATGCATAAACACCTAATAACATAACATAAATGGACAATTCAGGCATCAGTACTATTGTATTTAGATTATAGTGCATTGAACTTGTGCTCTTTTGAGTTTCAAAGAAATCTGAGAGCATTTGCTTAACTTGTCGTCCTCATTAGCATCTGATGCATCCTAGTCAGCCTTATGTCTCAGGTCCCGGATCTCGACTATGTCCATCTGCCATGCTTATGCCTAGTAAATAGATCAACCTTTGGTGAGCTTGGATACTAATAACTAGATGTCTTCGATCCAACAGTCTGATGAACCCAGGAGATTCTAACAGAGCCAGGGCTGTCTTAGGAATCTGTTGAACAAGGGTCCTGGTAGTAGTAGCAGCCACTCTTTACCTTGGTCAAATTCAGTGAACCTCTATTTAATGCATAAAACTGAGAGAACTATTAAATACTAATCGACTATTAATTACTAGTCGTCAAAATCTACCATTTCATCATACTGTTAGATCATTCCATTATACTATTTAATGACAAATAGGGAATAACATTAATTGCATCATACCATAAGATCATTTCATTATACTATTTAAAATGACAAATAGGGAACAACATTTATTGCATTACACTGTTGGATCATTCCATTTAATGTTTTGATCACATTGGCCCCAAAATTAAAATTATGCAAATTATTCAGTCGCCTCGGAGGGCAAATGAAACCTGCAAAGTGGGCAGGAAATGCTTCTCATGAACCATCTCCAAACACAAGCGAGATGAAACTTATGTTCACATGCCAAGCATGCTACTTGAGTTCAGTTGGAACCTCTTCAAGGCAGATCGAGCAAACCATTGTTAGTTCAGGACCACCATATGGTTCTATAACCACTGCACCAAAAGCCACAGGAAATCTTGGAAATGCAGAAAGAAAAATACTATGCCGAAATATAAAATCATTGGGTCTTCCATTACCATTTAATACTTCATTGATCATATCTCCTCCCTCACAGAAAATAGTAGTATTATAACCAATACCGACTCTGACCACAATTAGATTACGGCCCATATTCTTATCATCTTGTGCAACATTAGTAAAAAATGACTGGAGAAATGGGATTATTACCGGTTCTGCACCCCTTGGAGCGTTCATTTGAGTTAATATGCCCGTGATAAACAGACTTGAAGTCACATTGGAAAGCAAACGACTGGCTGTAGAATGAAAAACCCTCACAGTGGATTCACACTCTGGTACCCGGAGGGTGATTTTTTCATTTGCACGATATGTCACCCATTGAAATATTTTAAAAACACGCACTACAACTGCAAACATCATGACATCACATATGTATGGATATCTATCTGCCACTAAATCACTTACCTGCATAGCTTCAATATTCATGGTTGCTTTTAAATTTGGGTTGGGATTAGGATCCATGGTTTGGAGAAAAAAAGATGCAGTGGCTTAAGCAGAGAGGGTACAGAGATTATTGGTATGGAGGTTATTGAGAGGTCTGGAGGGCATATAAATAGACTTCAGGAGGACAATGAATTTGTTCTCACCGTCGATGTCATTTGAGCTTATCAAAAATGTTCAAATCAAAGGTACGATCGAAGTTTTTACTGCAGAATCAAGCACATTCATTGAGCATTGTAATGGAAACTTATAAATGAATAATCACCATTATGACAACGAAGTTCGCAGATTCATCCATTTAAGCTTGACTCTACCGAGCTAATATCTGACGGAGAGGCGCATGTTTCGCTGCTCTTCGTAGACTTAGATACAAGTGTAGTGACAAATCTGTATTTCCACTTGGACAATGTTCTTAAATTGGCCTTCTACCTACTTTTCTCCAGTAAGGTATCCACAGTTACTGGTTTTCCTTGATAACTGAAAGTTGAGAATATTTTGAGTTTACATAGTTTTGAACAAGAGCAAAACAATTAGAAATGGACATCTCTATTATGTCTAAAAATCCCTGAAACATTTATAACCAGAAACGACTTCAGTTGTTGATTCTATAAGTTAAGTGGCTCATGTTAAAAGCTTTACGATTATCACTGCTACCTGCTACCTTGAAGGAAAAAAATGTACTAGAGGTACCTGTGATTTTTGCTGTTAAGCTCACTCACTATGCAAGATTTAGTGTTAAAGATACCCTTGGATGTAATATGCTCCCTGAATGCAAAAGTTGGCCTGTAGGATCAGAATTTTAATAAATTCTGGATTAGCATGCTGTGATACCATCTGGGTGAGGAAATATATGTGCTATTGCTAAAATGCCATACAAGGAGGTAATTTATAGAAAAGAAGGGTTTCATTCCTGTTTGTGTATCAAGATTCTCATTGGTAAAGCAACAGTAATGTCATAAATAGTCACATGTGTTTAAACTAAAATTTTCGGCAAGAAAACATTCAGTTTAAGGATATGAAGCTTTTGATATCCACAGGCATAACCAGCATACATCAGACTATAACAAGATTCGTGAAGAACGGAAGTTTGCAAACAAGAATTACAGATCTTTATTTCAGCTGGCAGATTGAGTTGTGGCTGTTTTCTTGAAATCAATCTTGTCTACTTTCACCTCTCCATCGATAAGTTCATAAACATACACCACAACACGAAGACCGTCAATGTCCATCAGAACAAAGCTTGGGTTAACATCATATGTAATGCTGCTGTAAGCACCTGTTGCAGATCCAGGATTTATGACAACACCACCCTCATGTTTATAAGCCTTGAATTGATGAGTGTGGCCGGTGACGAGGATATCCACATCCAACTGTCTCTGGAGCATAGCTAGAGAATCTAGGTCACCCCATGGGATAACCTAAGGACATTACAAGAAGAGAATGTAGGAATTAGTCTTCCAATTTTCCAAAGGATATATTTGAAGCAAAAATAATAAAGAGCTATTGTGAGCTCAATGCAAACATAGCAAACTTCAGTATTTGGAATAAAAAGCAACACACGCTGTGGTCCAAATATCTGTTTGATAGTGAACTTGGGAGGAAAAAACAGACAAAGAAAACCTATTTTTTTAGCATGGTTGTTAACGCATGATGGAGAGTTTTCATAAACTAATAAACATAGGTATTACAGCATGATGGAGAACTTTTCCCTAATGTTGGCTCCATCCGTTACCCGATAAAAAAAATTATATGAGCATGATCAAACTGAATCAAAATGCTCTTAACTATGTAACAACGATTCTACACTTTGACTGTAGTCTCTAAGTCTGTAATTGCAAAAAGGTTCGAAATCTTCAACCCCCTACACACATATTTCATAATCTAAAATGGAAAGTACAATCAAAATATAACGCCATCATAAGTATGTAATTCTCAGAAGGATTTACCGAAATAAAGTGATTCTTAAGAAGGAAGATATAAATGCAGCACATGCACAAACAGGATCAATGTAAAGGAAAATTTTCATGGAAATGAGAAAGATATTCTAACCTGATGACCATGGCACAATCCAAGTTTGAATTGACCTATGGTTAATGTCTTTGTCTCAGGATAACGTGCATCCTCATCATACTCCCCTCGAGTTATGTGCATGTCTGGACAAAGACTCTTCAAGTAATCATGAACTTCCTGCTCATAGAAAACATCAAAAATTAATATAAGATTCACAGAAAGACTGGAAAAAGAAAGGATTTTTTGGTTAGATGCATGGAATTATCTACGCATTTTATTCGAACAAATGTGGAAGCAGAATGGATGGTTTTGTGCCTACTACCTGTCCTTTCCCCTGAATTGAGACCGATCATTCAAATAGATGGGGGTAAACTGATGAGTTTGGATATCAATGAACTCAAATACTCTATAGAAAAGTTATCTATCGGATTAATACTTCTATCGACCTATTAGTAGCCCATTCATAATCAAGAGCATAATTAACTAATTATACAAAAAGTTTATAATAAGTGGTTATAAGCAAATCTTAGAAATGCCTACTAAAGCTTTGCGTCTCTTAAAAAGACTACGATTTGCAGTGAGAAGTTTGTTCAAACAAACTCAAGCCAAACCAAAAACTTAAAAAGAAATCAGGAGGCATCATGAGCTTACTTATATGCTATATCTATACTTTGAAAGTCAAATAATTATAGTCTCATTGCGCCGATTCCAGCAAAGACTAGGGAACAAAATTTCGCTTCCTTCCACCATATCTACCTATCCTGATCTTCCTAGAAGTTAGTTGATAGAAGTTATAGACACGAGCAAGATAATGAACGAAGGTTAACGCCATGGAAGCATACCAAACCCATGCCACACATCACTAAGAAAACGACTAGTCAACACTGCATACTAATGACACCCAAAAGACTAGCGGAGACTAAATTTTTCTTCTACCATATTTATGCATAATTTTAGTAATAGTTCAAAGAAGTGAAACACATGAGCAATATAGTGAACAATAGTGACCCCTTCGAGTGAAGATTGAGATTGAATATATACATGACACATTAACATCACAACCCTAACAAAACCTAGGAAAACAAATATATTTTCCAAATCCACCATGCATACTAGTGATTCATTGCTATGAAAGATTAAAAACAACATAAATCAAATGGATCATGAAAAGCGCTTACTTTGATACAAAGATTTCCGGTGCAAATAATGTGTTGAATTTTTCCAGGAACAAGCATAGATTTGAACTTTGCAGGAAGATCAGATGCCCTATGAGGAATATGTAGATCCCCTAAGGCTAATACTAATACCATTTCTTCTTCTTCTTCTTCAACTATATCACTTTGATAAGGAAAACAAAAACCCTTCAAAATCTGAAAATCATCGGAATCTGCATATAATTAGACAAATTCAACTATTAGGTTTCCAGAAGAAGATCACGAGGAATGAAAAAGGAAAAAAACAGATCACTGAAAATCAACTCGTAGATGGATCAAAGAATGGGGATGAAATGATTTGGGGGAAAATTGAAAACAAAGAGAGTTATGATCTGGGAGAAATTTTACCGGTAAAAGGAGTCGCGAGGAATATGAGTTACAGAGAAAACCCTTTAGACCATTTGGTGTAGAAGAGATTATTTGAAGCTAAACCGTTGATTTTGCTTTTACCTTTGATGTGGTTTTAAGAGGTCTAGAACCGTTGGATTTCATAGAGATACGGGGTTTTCTCTTGCACATATAATTTCACACTTTTAATATTAAACCGCGAAACACCATAGCCAAACATACTAAAGAAAAGGACTTCAAAAAGAAATGAAAGAAAAGAGGAACTAAGTAATATGTATACCGACAGAATTTCTGTTAGAGTACAGACATTGAAAGCCTCAAAACATACAGGGTTCAAGCTCAAACCAGCTCATTACAATTAGATAACAAAACGTGTACAGAAGATGAATTTACATATATTCACTGTTGAAGAAGAGAAGTTGCAATGTGTTCTCCTTATTGTACACGTGGGGACAGGCGAGAAGGCAATGGGGAGCCTCTAGGAGTAATATTTAGAGGAGAGGGCTGATGATATCTTCTTGGTGAACCTGCAGCATGACTTCTTGGTGATCTACGAACAGGACTAGGAAGTGATTGCTGCTCGGATTTGGTATCCCTAGGCGCTCGGATCTGATCAAGAGTGTTCAAGACATCAGACATTTTTGGACGCGCTTTCGCATCACCATTGAGACACTGTAACGCAAGGGTGGCAGCCATGAGTGCTCCTTTCTGGGGGTACTGGCCCTCTAACTTGGTGTCCATAATCCGGAATAACTTGCGTTTATCAACCAAATATGGCCTAGCCCACTCCACGAGAGTCTGTTCTATACCCACTTTTGTCTTATCTACTGCGCGCGCCCAGAAATTAGTTCTAACATCACAACTCCAAAGCTATAAACATCACTCTTTGCAGAAAGCCGACCTGCACACCGTAATGAAGTTTTTGATCAGGAAAAAGAATCATCTAAGGCATAGATAACCTGACGCCTATCTCATGGTGACAATTTAACATCGAAATTAAGATGGGGTTATTGGTTGTGAATTACTCCAGCTAATTCATCTAATGGTGTACAATGGGAACCTAGCAACTACCAATTTGTCTAGTTGGGTGCAAAATCAGCTCTGAGTTTATCAAGCAAATCTGACGAGAAGCATGGCCTCCCCCCTGGCTGAAGGTGTTTTGTAATGCTGTCTTCTTGGTATCATATCAGGAGGAAATGAAATGACATGCTTAATAGTTTGTATAGCTCCACCTGACTATTTGAGAATGTACCCAAGCCTGTTTAGCAGCCATAATTATATGGTGGTTTTCAGCTTGACTTTGTGGATGATATCTGCAAGTTTGTGGCTTATACCACATTAAGATCTTCTATGATGGTCTGGAGCAAATAACCAACTAAAACCCTTTCTTGTTCACTCATTGGATGGATGATGATTGTTCTAAGAGGAATTCCTTTACATCCATCTGAAGAAATTAAGTTGACAAAGGTGATCGCCGTGTAAGATTATAATTAATCAAGCATGGTAAAAAAATTATTACCCGTGGCAACATATTCAGGTGCTGCATAACCTTGTGTGCCCATGACTTGCGTGGAAACATGAGTTTTGTCACCAGTAGGACCTGCTTTGGCTAACCCAAAATCTGAAAGCTTTGCATTAAAATCCTGCATCAAAATTCTTAAAAGTTAGACAATTAGTTCAATTTTAAATGACAAAACAAGGAGAATGCTTCTTATTAGTATGTACCGCATCGAGAAGAATATTCGCTGCTTTAAAATCACGATATATGACTTGTGATTCTGCATCATGCAAGAACGAGAGCCCTCTAGCAGCACCTATAGCAACCTTGATCCTTATTGCCCAGGAGAGTGGTTGAGGCCCTCCTACAAATAATGCATAATTTTGAAAATCCAGACATTTCAAATCTCCAAGTTTTGCAGTTGAATTCTCTGTTTATGAGATTAAGAAACATTGTAGGCATGGAAAAGCAGGCTTCCTAAATGAGTTGTGTAATGTGCACATAGTATAGGATGCGAGGTAAAGATAGATGACGAAGTAGACTCGAATTTCAAAAACGTGATGGAGTGACAAGATAAATGTAGCCGAGAAAAATGTTCACTTACTTCTAAAAAGATGATTTTCCAAGCTTCCTTTTGGCATAAACTCATAAACCAGTAGCCGGTTTTCACCATCCAAGCAGTACCCAACAAGTTTAACCAAATTAGGATGATGAAGTTGGCCAAGATAATTAACTTCCGTCTGCAACCAAAAGGACAACAATAATGAGACATAGTCTAAGATGAAAACAGAAATACTGATTTCTCACTAGAACTTACCAACCACTCCTTGTGGCCTTGGAAACCTTCCGGTTTAAGCTTCTTGACAGCAACAACCATTCCAGATCCAGGTCTCGTGGCAGCAAAAGTTTGATCATCAATCCATCCTTTGAATACATAACCAAATCCTCCTTCTCCAAGGAGACTATCAGGACGGAAATTTCTAGTGGCATTCTTTAGCTCATTGAAAGAGAAAGCCTTCAAATTCGGAGACGCCAATATCTCACCTTCAGATCTTGGACTATCAATACTCTTTCTACTGAAAATTGAAATTGTCAGGCCACTAGGAGACATAGAATGACCATTTTTGCTGGAACTTTTGAAGCACCTGAACAAAATCTCCGTACGTCAGACACAGTAATGTATCAGAAATGCAGCTAAATATTAAACAAATAACACTCCAACACCTCAAAAACATCCAAAATCACGAAATTTACACCTTAAACCCTAACAAATTAATCGTTTCGAAGAACTCAAAAGTCAAACAGAGGTCAAACAAGGTCTCAAACTCAAAAAAACAACTAAAACATTTACTCAAGTTTTTCATTTCTAGACCAAATTACAGATGATAAATAAACCAAATTCGCAACCAGTTGTGTATAACCAAAACAAGAAAGAAAAAAAGGAAAAAAAAAAAGTTGGTGAATCTTACCAGAAGTATTGTGAGATGAGTTGGCGTTAACTACTTGAGCTGAATTAGAATTACCTAAACAATTACCCATAGATCACCTAGAATTAGATAATTGCTACTTATGATTCTATAATCAGTGAAGAAATACAAGGAAAGATTTTCAATCGAAAAAAAGTAGAAAGAATTGAGAAAAGGTAAAATTTATAAGAAACCCATAAACTGAGAATTGTGTGTGTGAGAAGAAAGGAGTAAACGAGGAAAGAGAGAAGAAAGCGGTGAGAAGAGAAAGACAGAGAAACTTTCGTCGCTCTGTGTAGAAAGAAATTAGAAAAGAAAAGAAAACTGAGACAGAGAAGGAGAGTCTTCTTTACAGAAAACGTGAGCATTTCGGAGGAAACAGTGGGATATGACTAGATTGCCCCTTAACTTTGTTCTAATACCTGATATTGACTGCTTTGGGGAACATAAAATATCTAAAATTTGTTTAGTTGGGGCCCTTGGGGGGGATTTTAGGCGTCACCTGGTGGGTGAAGTTGGCACAATTATATTGGTGTATGATTTAGAGGATGCCTTGTAAAATGCCCCAAAACAACCACATTTACCGTTAGAGAAGTTGCAACGTCCGACGTTTATAGATTTATCTTTATCTTTGTTCTAATTTATGTAATATAATTTTGTTTTATCTTGACTCAGTCTATTATTTATTTAACACAATTTTAGTTTTTTTCTTGTGATAGTTCATTTTTTATCTGATTTTTTCTCGTTAAAACAACAATTTATCTAGTTACAAATGATAGTGAAAATTGTTCAGGTTACAAGTGGAGCTAGTTTGAACCTTATTGGAGGTGATGTAAACGGTGAATATAATGGATCACCAAGCTTCAAATTTTTAAATTTTGTTGCATTTTCTCTTGGCTGATTAAAAGTTTTAATACTAAGGTTTTTGCCATCAGGGTCGGAGGGATGTAGGGACAAATGGGGTCCGCCGACTCCACTTATTTTTAAAATCATATCAATATAAGCTTATAATTTTTGTAATTTACATGTCTTGTAGGGGCAAATATGCTTGATAAAATTGAAATTTTATATTTTTAATGGGTCAAAATTATAAAATTCATGTAAAATTAATACAAATGCATCAGATGTATGACATAAAAACAAAAAAACAATCTAAATTACAATATCTAATTTAAATCCAAATTTTTAATGATTTGATTTTCACTTAGTTAATACTAAAAAAGTCAATAAAATGTCCAAAAAAAACAGAACTAGTCATAAAAACCCAAGGTGACCAAACTTGTGGTACAAAAACTCCGACCATATGTTGAGAATTATGAGAGCTCCATTTCCCCTAAAAATGATACAAAAACCCCAAATTCAAATTAATAATCTAAACTAGATCTTTTCCTATTTTTGAAATACCAGTCTTACCCTTTTTATACTTTTCTTTGTACGATATATTCATTTCCTAATCTCTCTTAAACTCTCAAACCTGGGATCTTCCAGTGTCCAGATCTTCCATTAACACCATCGTCGCCTCCTTCACCGCAGCAACACCTCATCCTCCTACTCACTTTGCCCACTAAACCCCTCTGATATCTGATCCTCCACTAAAATCCCCTCCACCTTATCCTCCAACCTAATTGAAACAGACATCTCGATTCAACGAAGATCGGGTATTCATGTTTTGAGTTAAATCGATTTGTATCAATGATGATGACGGTGGTGGTACTCCATAACATCATCATCATCTATCGTTTAATTTGAAGAAATTTCACCTCAACCTCAACTATTACAAGAGGTGCATATTTCATTTTAGGGATTTTGTATCTAATTTCCAATTAGAATCGATTTCTAAAGAATTTGTTGTTTTTTTAGATCTAGGTTTTTAATTTTTCAAAAATTGGTGTTATTCTTGATGTATCTTGATTAGGGTTCGTTGTTGTTTTGATATGTGTGCAGATTGCGAGAAATCTTTATCAAATGGTTTTTGGGATTATATGGTTAAAATGTCATGATCCTTTAATTTGGGTGGAGCTTAAGTAGCAGGTCGGGATTCATCTATTGCGGTCCCAAATAGGGACATATATATCTCGTTTCATAAGGATGCTAAAATTTTTGGCTTTGACATTTCTCCTTCCAGTTGTTTCATTTTTTTTTCATCTCGCATCAAAAAGATATTCCTTTTCCATTGTCGTGTGTAGCTTAATCAAAAGAGTCGTAAGTGATTTAGGTACAAATGAAAATCCTTTTATATGGTTTCTATCCATCTTTGTTTTTTCCCTTCTAATTTGTGATTTTGGTTGTGCAAAATTTATCTTTTTACATGTAATGGTTGCATACATTTTGTATGAGAGAAAGCAAGTAAAGTTTCTAACATTATTTGTCCAGGAGTATAAGAAAGTGGTTTTCCTTTAGGTGATGGCTTTGAATAAAAAGAAATGTGAAAGTCCAGTTTAAGCTGTTATAAGGCTTGGACTAATTTGTGGGATTGCATTTGATTAATGGGAGCTCAATTTTTGGATCTTGGAAGGATGCCATTTCTTTGATGTTTTTCAAGTATGATAACTCTCAAAACCGTTCACTAAGATCTTAGACAATAACAGTTGTTGATAATTGTGTTCTCGTTATTAGTTGTTGTTGTTTCATAGGTTTTCTTTGCTCTCACAATGGCTGCAATTGTAGATGCAAACAATGACTCTCCAATATCCATGTATGGTTTATATCTATGTGTTTTCATACGTATATTTTACATTACTATATAAAGTTCTTGGGACTATTAAGAATGGTACACATTTATCTAGTTATTCATTTCCACGGTTTGTGTTTCACATGGGAAGTTTATAATTGTTATGCAAAGTTTCATAGAAACCTGGAAAAAAAAGGTATCATCGGACTACCTACAGATTCTGCATCATATATTTAATTTCTTTCTTTTTCTATTTATTCTTGGTACGACCTATTTTGTCGACGAAACCAACATTGTTGGTAAATTTGTGGGTTTGTTCTCATTGAAACTCAATTGTTTATCGCTTTCATAAACAAGGAATGGTTGGTGATGCAGAACAAGGGCTTGCTATTTGGGTTGATGATGAATTGGAGATGTTGTTGTGGATGTTCATGGGAGGTGGTATTGACATTGCAGGTGATGGGTGACCGGTTGTCAGCCGACACAAATATAATTACACTTTCTTACTACTCAAAATATATAATGAAGCAAGGGCAAGAAAGGATCGATCCCTGAAAGGTCTAGGTTGTCAAATTGTTTCGGTTCCCTATAAATAACACCGGTAGTTTTGTGATTTTTATATAATAAACTAAATAAAAGCAAATAAAGAAATAAGCAAACAAATCAAATCAAGGATAAGAAGGTATTGGTCATGGATTTCGTCTTCAATCGCAAACATGTTTTCAACACAATAACTAGAATTGATATTTTAATCTCAACTTTTATCAAAGGCCCTAGAATACCTTGATCGCAAGTATATCCCGCAAATCTCCTCATGTCATCAACAAACACATTAAAAGATGCTGAATATGAATTCTATCTAAAGGAACAACCTAACGTGTAAAAGCACTAATCAAGTTTAATTCCCTAGATGCATTAGATTATATGAAATCAGGCCAATCAAAGCAATCGAACGTGGAAAAGCGCACTAATCCGATTTAACAAAGGTTATAACTCACATATGATCATAAGAATATATCACTACAAACTATAATCATATTTATGCTACTTGCAATCGAATTATCACTTTTGCGTATAATAACCCTAATCTAGCAAGAGAGATGAAAACAAACTCAATCGATTCGCGACTGCGACTAAACAAGCATTCAACTCATGTAACAATATTGATAGTGAATCATAAGCGATAATATGAGAGAAAACTAATTTATTGAATTAAAACCCATATTTGGAAATCCAACATTCCATAACCAATAGAAAACTCTAGCTCATATTCATGGAGTTCATAACAAGAAGGAAGAGAAATTTCATGTTTCTAAACCCTAGAACAAAGAAGTAGAGGTAAAAGAAAAGATAAAGATCAAAAGATATATTAGATAGGAGATATCCAAGTTGTAGAAGACTTTTCTTTAAATAGCTCTCTTGTTTCCAAAATTAAGTCTAATCTTCAAAAGTCCACTAGGTAGAAGTCCTCCAAGCCCATGTGTGAGAAAACCCATGTAGAAAATTATGTCCAAAAACACGTCTTGGGAAAAGCTTGGGATTGTGGCGGAAATTGGCGGGAAAAGTCGACGGGAAGTAGCTCAGGTGACCGGCAAAGTCAAACCGTCACCGGTCAACGGGTCAAAACGGTCGAGTCAACTCGGTCAATCCAACTCGGCCGGGTCAACTCAGAGTCAGACCGAGTCATCTTGGCCTAGGCCATTTCTTGTGTCTTTTGCTTGGTGCATGTTGTCTTTGCACAATCATTGTGCCACCATCTCCTTAGCCCGACCATCTTGGGCGTGCATGAACCCGTTTCTTCCCGAGTTTCTTTGTTCCAACTCATACTCAATTGCAACCAATTCATCACACTTTGACACAAACACCATCTTAACACCAACATCCAGCCATTGCCTAACTTGCCTTTCTTGTAACATTGAAATTCAACACCACCTACTGTAGCATACACAAATTCGATCACATGACTTCATAATTCGGTGAAATCGAGCTCGATTCGACTCCTGCAATTTAGCTTTGAGCCATTATCTTCATCGATTCAACCCATTTCACCCTCACTTGCTTTCATCTCCTCATGCCACCTGAGCAAATCGACTCATCTACTCGCAATGCGACTACAATTCAATTCCTAGGCAACGACCCATTAACACCGACTCATAACCGATCAAAGATGTCAGACAAACATCATCTCTTCCATGACGTGCACCTTTGATTCCACGGTTCAAGCCATTTGACCACCTTCCGGACTTGGATGCTGACTCCACATTTCTTGCAATTCACGGCAGACAAGTAATGACATTTCGATTTCTAGTTCGAACTCACGACCACCCATTCAATAACGACATCGGTCAAGCCAACGGCTTTGACTGCAACATTCTAGCTTTGCACCAAGAATCGCACAACCTTTCTATCACGGCCGTTCCCGAGGCCAAGTTCAAGCCATTTCACACTCTTCTTCCCTGCTAAAATCATTCCTAGCACCATCGTTGCGGCTCTTTCACATCAATTCCACTGCAATTCTGCTCCAAACCAACAACACACGGCGATTGCACTCGCAAGTCTCTCATGACTACACATTATTACTATTCCATCAACCCATCGTAGCTCCTTGCATTACTAACTTGAACTCAAACTCGAGCAACTCAGCTTCATATACTCTGCAATCTCAGCTCTACCAACCAGCACCAGGGGACTCTCATTCAGGTCACCACCTCCATGTCTTCATTGCGGCATCACTAACGACTTCTAAATTGATTATGCGGCTACGCCTCGAGCCACGGTAACCACTGCAATTCCGGCTTAACTCAAATGCAATAGCATCTCGGCCCGACTGTCTCGGTCCACTGCAATATTGAGTTCCAGTCACACCATCACGTTTGCTCCCTTTGTCTTTCCAATTCAACCAACAACTACCACTGCCAGCCTGACCACAACAAATCCACTCTATGTATTCACCTGTACTTCATACATTCACTACCACTTGAGTTCATCCATTGAAAATCAAACCCATTTCGATTCTTCTCTCAATCGAACTCACAATCAACAACATCAAAACTTCGACTTCCATTCCTCTTCATATTCTCCAAATTTCATGATTCATTGGTGAAACTCATGTCTGTCAGAGACCCAAGACTCCATTTCCCAATTCTCCCGAAGCTTGACTCCAATTCAAATCATCCTTACGCAAACACAAATTCAGCTCAAACCCGTCTTTGAATTATCTTCTAACCTCCTTAATCAATGGCGGAAACTTGACTTCTTCATCATTTTCAACTGTGAAATTATCAAACCCTACATCTCAATTCTATTAGTAATTCCGGATCCCCTTTTCTTAATCTGTACCTGGATCTACGATCAACAACGTCTCATCTTCTTTCTCCCATTAAATCATCTCCTGTGACAATCGAACCTAAAAATCTCCATCAATCTCAGCGTGACTTCTCTTCATTTCTAATGGAGCCGCTGTTTTGGTTTTGGGCAGAAGAAATGAACTCTTCTCTCAATTTTAGGGTAAGTAATTAGTGAAATTATTCAAGGCACCCACTTTGCTTGGATAAGGGCCACTGAATAATCCCTTGTTGATTTGAGCATCGATTAAGGAAGCGACATCTTAATTTCCGGCGTAACTCCTCTTGTGCAACCTAGCATGCGCCAATTATCGTCTGCGAGTTGACCTTTTTGCCGTTTTCGCTCCAATGACTCCAAAGTACCTAGTAACTCAAAATCAAACATAAGAGCCACAATTCACAAAGATAATAGCAAAGAAAGCATAAATACTAGATATAAAATTAGGTGTTTTAGACACCTATCAGATTCCCCCACACTTAGACTTTGCTAGTCCTCGAGCAAATCAAACAAAACTAAAATACAACAACTCCGTGTCAATCGAGGCTACGGTCACTTTTAACATAAATAACAAGCCTTTAAACCCCTAGGTGTCCCTAGTGGACGAGTTATAGTCTCGTGAGGGTTTACTAGAGATATACCCACAAAACCTATTTTTCCAACTTACTAGTTCTCCGAAATGATAGTATCCAACGCGCTAAGAAGACATAGAGATTCTGCACACTATTCATAAGAAGTTAGACACATAAATGAACACAATCTCATCCTTAAAAGTTGAGAGAGAAATAACCATCCCTTCTCGACATAAATTCGGGTTCGGAGTGATCAAAAGTCTCAACTCTGCCTCACAAGAAAGGGTTTTATGATATTGCTCTCCATAATAAACAGCTTTTTATGGGTCACACATGTGTCCAGGTAGGAATGAAGAGAGAATCTGCGACACGTTGAATGGTAGGAAGGTAAAAAACCCTCAGAAATATTTTGAAAACCCACATCTTTTATATATTTTGAAAACCCATTTTTCCTCGACGATCTCTTCGAAAAGGAAATCAACCTTTTAACGAAGGTGGGAATATGCTTACTCACCTCGTATCCGTTCGGCGTGCGGCTAGCACCACTCTCACAGCATCCATAGAAACGTCTTCGGTCTTCTATCGGTGTCTTCATCTTCGTCTTCGGTCTTCAACTCTTGATGATCACTCTTGAACTTCGTAGAATCTTGACAATATTATTTTTTCCCTCAAATTCCTTGTCGCTTGAAACTTCATTATAGATATTCCTTCTTTCCCTTGGCTTTATTGAAAGAATAAAAAAAACTAAAAACAAACCAAAATATTTTTTTTTCTTCTTCTTTTTTTTATCATTTTTTTCTTTTTCTAATTTTCGTTTTTTTTTTTTTTTTTTTTTTTTTGAGACAAGAGAAAAATAAATACAAAATAAAATAAAATACAAAGGCCATGGTGTAAGTACTTTACCACTTGATTCTTCACAACTTGTATGTCTTGATATCATAAATTTCTCGAATTCTCATCTTTATAATCCTCGCTCATGTACATAAAGTCTGAAATTTGCTCAATTCTGTACTGTTGCTTGTAAACCTTGAATGTCTTCAACTTTCCTTGAATTTGTGATACTCCTCTTGTTGATGATGATGGTGTTTCTATGGACCTATTGGTGTAGAGAGAGATAAGGTGGATGGTGCTAGCTGCGAACAAGATTACAAGTGGTATGTAAGTTAGCAATTCGATGTCACCAACATGGTTGATAAAAATAGCACTCAAGAGATCAAAATAGTGCTTCTATGGTGGGAGGTTGGACAGCTCACCATTCTGCCGGAATTAACGTACGGTGACACACACTCTAAAAGCACAAATTTAGACGGTACAAAGAATTGAAGGTCGGTGCCTCACATTATGTAACATGGGTAGTCTCCACTATAGGGGATCACTACTCTAATACCGAATTCAGTATGCACCTTATTTGCCTTTGGCATGGTTAAATCCAACTTTAACTCTCATACAAGTAAGAAACCCGATCATGTTCTCTTGTCATCTCTAAGTTGAGTCACTATTATGAGATTCTCGATGTAATCTTAGCGACATGTATACTATGTGACTCTAAACTAACTACAAGTTGGAGTTTTATTCAAATATATACAAAAAAAAATTAAAATTTTTGACTCAAAAAGGCTAAAAACTCTATATGCAAAAGACTCCCCCACACTTAAACTTCACATTGTCCTCAATGTGTAAAACCGAAAAATTCGAATTACGACGTAACAATGAGATAAAACGCAAAAACTGTACAAATTGGTAAGGAATTTGGAAAAACTCCATTTCACAAAAGTTGTTCATCTACGTGTTTTATACAAAGTGTCAAAAAGGCACAGTGTTTCGATAAACGGTCTGACAGTTATGGTCTCTGGACTGAACTACGTGCAGTCTGAATTTTTATGACGAAAAGGTATTCGTCATAATTCTCTTCTAAGATAGATTCCGGACTCAATGAAATTAAACATGGGGATGCAAATATGATATGAAAACAATAAAAACAAAAAAAATAAAAGGACTAAAAATACAAAACCTATGGGTTGCCTCCCATTTAGCGCTTGGTTTAAAGTCGTCGGCCCAGCTCTTTTGTTATCGTCCATATACCAACAACGAAAATACGGTAGTACGCCGAGAAAACAATCTGCAATTCTAGTAACAACTTCACACAATGATTAGCATAATATATGAGTAATGAAATTGTTATAGCTTGAAAGTTTCCCCACACTTAGTCCTTTTTACACTCGGAAGTGGATAAAGAACATAAAAAGTTCGGGTACTTCCACGGTTTCTTGTTCCAAAACCTGCATAGTATGAGAATCAAGTTTCTCTAATGGCGGAAAACGAGAAACAAAGTCATTCAACAATATTCTAGAAGCACATACATTCAAACCAAGAAGAGGTAAAGGAGAAGAAACAATAGGCAAAGGGTTAGATAAACCTTGCACAATCTCTTGTATCACGGAATCCTCTTCATCCTTGAAAAACTCAAGTGAATTATTCACCTCTTGTATATCATGGTCCTCTATCAAACCTTGCAACCATTCTTCGTCCGTTTACTGCTAGTAACCAAAGTCTCGACATAAACATTATCATTACAATCATTTGCAAGCTCAATTGGGTCTTCCACAATATTGGTCAAACTAGGTCTCATTCTCAACATACTCCTCTTTGTTGTAAGGCACATACTCTTTTGCGGATCCAAATTTTATCATAAGAAACTTTTTAGAACACTCGAAAATGCATCATCCTCAAGCTCCACCCTTTGAATAGGCTCTTGATCATTATTAAGATCAATGCTTGAGTAATTTACACAAGTGTCGACATATTCCTCTTCATCTTCATCTTGATCCCAAAAAGACTCCTCGGAGATGTCACCATGAGTTGTTTCAAGCAATGTATCATAATCACCGTCACTATCATAGTCAACATAAGATTGTTCCTCGCTGAATTTAGTGTTGCTAATCTCTAACTCATCCTTTTGAATAGGTGAATGATCATTATTAAGATCAAGAGTTGAGTTAACTACACAATTATCAACGAAAGTGGTAGGCCTCGGAAGGTGTTTATAATTTAGCCTACTTGTAATACCGCAAGTGCACGGCGTCTATCGGAGACGCGGCAAGTACGGGTCGATCCACAGAGACTTGTGGTGCTCTTGTATGATCTAAGGCTTGCTCTAGACTGAGTTTCAAGGGTGACGAGTAACAAAAGGGTTTTTGTGCCGTCTACGGCTGAGTTGTAATGGTGTGAACCTAAACTAAGGTATAAAACAGTGACAAAGGGATGCTAAGGTCTTGATTCCACCACTAATTCCTATCATGTGTTTAACTAATGTTGAGTTTCTTGTTCCTATGGTAGACAAGTGAGGTGTGTCAATTCCTTCACCTAGCTAAGGAGTTTCACCTAATGATAATTCAATTATCAGCTAAGGCACTAACCTAGAGCACTAGTTGTCTAATTAAGCACAACTAGTCAAAAAGAATTAGCATTTTAACTCTAAGGATTAAGGCTGACACACACAACACATTTATACCACGACTACAATGCATACTTGGCATGCATTGTGAAAGAAAAGCGTTGGGTGCTAGAATTGAAAGTATCTAATACATTAAACACTCAAGAACACTCAAGCAAAGTGAATTCACAACAGTAAATTAGGGTTTCATTGAGACCCTAACAACTAAATTAAAACATCAAATGAAATTAAAATACAAATTAAACCTAAATTGAAGCACTGGCTAGCCCAGGCATGCCTCTAACATCCAATTACATCTCCTATTTATACATGCCCCCAAATACCCAAAACTTCAAACCCTAATTTATATTTAAAATAGAAATTGAATGCAACCCATACTCTGATAGCCTCTGAATCGAGCTCTCCTCTTGCTCGTACGGCTGTTGATTGATGTTTGCTTCTTCTCTTCCAACTGTGAACCCTAACCCTAACCTAACCCTTTCTATCTCTTACTTAGCTCCTAAGGAAGAAGCTAAGACAGAGCTAGAAAGTAGTTGGGAGGGGATGGCGAAGGTGGCTGGTGTCAGGAGAGGTGATGATGGAGGTGGTGAGGGCGGTGAAGGGGGATGGTTCTCTGCAGAGCTGTTGAAAGAGAGAAGAGAAGAAAGAGAAAGAAGAAGAAAGGAATGGGTTGCTCGATAGGGTATAGGAGTATGCGAGTTTTCTTTGTGGAGCGGAGGTAGAGGTGTAAACGTGCGGCCAAGACCATGACCGACATTACTAAGTCGCGTGCTTCACGTGCCATGTGCCGTCTTTGTCTTTGTGCCAACGATTTAAACGTGATGTGCCATCTTTGTGCTTTACTAGTCAAAAGCTAAGCACAAAGATATTACAAAAGAAGCACGACACCGCGAATAAACGTCTCCGTCTTTGTCTGCGTCTTTGGCACATGTCTTTATAAACAATTTGAAATCACTTAATGTATACATTAAGTCGGACATTATCATGAAGAATTTAATTAGACAACATATCATTTGAAATTATTTCAAGTAAAATTATTAACAAGTTTATTCAACAAAAGAAATAGCACATCAAATATAAAATTGGATTATTGTCATGTAAATTAATGTTTAAGTTAAATATAGGTGACGACATTATAACAACGATATTGAAATATATTTTCCGAGATATTAAGGTATTATATGTGTTGTTATAAATAAGCTTGACATAAAATGTTAAAAACTAGCTAGAATAGTGACTCTTTTATGAAATATACAAAAAATGTGATGTATTATGCCTTGTTATATGGTGTATTTGTACATGTTATGACGTGCTTTCTTAACGTCTTTGTGATGGTGGGCCAGCCAACGCTTATCCCGTCTTAGCGTCTTGTCTTTGTGCTCTTTTGTGCCAATTAGTCAAACCAAAGACGTCCCATTTAATTAACGTGTTGTGCCGTCTTTGGGCAATTTGTGCTCAAATTTTTAGCGTCTTGGCTGGGTCAATTTGGGCTCGTCTTTGGCGCGGCCAATTTACACTCTAAGCGGAGGCATCAAGCTTTGATGAGGAGTCACATGTGCGGCGTAGGATGCGGCGGGGAGAGATCTGGGCCCAGTTTGAGAAGACTTGGAGTGATCGGGTGTTGCATGGGACGGCGAACCTCGATGCGAGTGGAGGCGACGGCCAGATTGGATGTGGGAGATAGAAATCTCAATGGCTCGGGATGAAACGGGCTCGGATCGGATCATGGATAGCTCTAGCCCATGACTTCCTTGTTGGTTTGCAAGCCCGATTCGCGCGCGGAACTTGGGCTATCTCTGCTCCATGGATGCTCGACTCCAATTCTTCGCTCTTTGGCTCCTCGATTCTACGAGCTTTATTTATTACCTAAAAACACAAAATTAATTAATACAAATATTTATTCTTGAAAACAAAGAAAATACGAGAATGCGGGATAATATCGGTTATGAGCACAAAAGATGAGTAAAATGCCAATAAAAAGGTGTATAAATATGCACTATTTAGCACTCATCAGAAAGTGCCCAAGGATTGGCCTTTTTCCACATTAGCATCAATCAAATATTCATCACAAACCATATGCACATAAGAATTATCCATATCTTCCTTGTATTGATCAATGCCTCTTCGCAAGCTAGCAAAACCTTCACGAAGTTCTTGGAGTTGCTCGTTTGTAGTCTCTTTAGCTTTTTAAATTCCTCTTGTAAAAAGTTGAAACTTTGTCTATAAAATTAGAGACTTTTTGTTCACAAACATAAGAATCCTCCCATACTTGTGGTTGTTCACACACATACCCGCCATAAGGTTGTTGAGGAAAACCACAAGGTTCCATGGAATATTGGTCATAGCCAATAAATTGGTTTTGATTATACCCATGGAATTGGTAGTTATCATATTGTTGAGGTTGTTGAAAACCGCATCCGTTGTTCATGTAATATGCTCCTTCCATGAGAAACAAGCACCTGAAATAAGATTCTCAAAACTACGTTAAAACCAGAAACCAAAAACTAAAAACAAAAATAAGAAACCAAAAAAAATTGACAACCGCTGCCTCCCCGGCAACGGCGCCAAAATTTGACCGGTTGTCAGCCGACACAAATATAATTACACTTTCTTACTACTCAAAATATATAATGAAGCAAGGGCAAAAGGATCGATCCCCGAAGGAGGTCTAGGTTGTCAAATTATTTCGGTTCCCTATAAATAACCCAGGTAGTTTTGTGATTTTTATATAATAAACTAAATAAAAGCAAATAAAGAAATAAGCAAACAAATCAAATCAAGGATAAGAAGGTATTGGTCATGGATTTCGTCTTGATCGCAAAACATGTTTTCAACACAATAACTAGAATTTATATTTTAATCTCAAATTTTATCAAAGGCCCTAGAATACCTTGATCGCAAGTATATCCCTGAAAATCTCCTCATGTCATCAACAAACACATTAAAAGATGCGAATATGAATTCTATCTAAAGGAACAACCTAACGTGTAAAAGCACTAATCAAGTTTAATTCCCTAGATGCATTAGATTCTATGAAATCGCCAATCAAAGCAATCGAACGTGGAAGCACTAATCGATTTAACAAAGGTTATAACTCACATATGATCATAAGAATATATCACTACAAACTATAATCATATTTATGCTACTTGCAATCCGAATTATCGCTTTTGCGTATAATAACCCTAATCTAGCAAAGAGATGAAAACAAACTCAATCGATTCGCGACTCGACTAAACAAGAATTCAACTCATGTAACAATATTGATAGTGAATCATAAACGATAATATGAGAGAAAACTAATTTATTGAATTAAAACCCATATTTGGAAATCCAACTTATTCCATAACCAATAGAAAACTCTAGCTCATATTCATGGAGTTCATAACAAGAAGGAAGAGAAATTTCATGTTTCTAAACCCTAGAACAAAGAAGTAGAGGTAAAAAGAAAAGATAAAAGATCAAAAGATATATTAGATAGGAGATATCCAAGTTGTAGAAGACTTTTCTTTAAATAGCTCTCTTGTTTCCAAAATTAAGTCTAATCTTCAAAAGTCCACTAGGTAGAAGTCCTCCAAGCCCATGTGTGAGAAAACCCATGTAGAAAATTATGTCCAAAAACACGTCGCCGGAAAACTGGGATTGTGGCCGGAAAAGTCGACGGGAAGTAGCTCAGGTGACCGGCAAAGTCAAACCGTCACCGGTCAACGGGTCAAAACGGTCGAGTCAACTCGGTCAATCCAACTCGGCCGGGTCAACTCAGAGTCAGACCGAGTCATCTTGGCCTAGGCCATTTGCAGTCTTGCACAGGCTGCATGTTGTGCTGCACAATCATTGTGCTTCACCATCTCCTTAGCCAGCCATCTTGGTACATTGCATGAACCATTTCTTCCACAGGTTTCAACTGTTCAACTCTATACTCAAGTGCAACCAATTCATCACACACCGCAACCTGAGCAAACACCATCTTAACACCAACATCCGGCCATTTGCCTAACTTGCCTTTCTTGTAACATTGAAATTCAACACCACCTTACCTTAGCATACACACAAATTCGATCATGACTTCATAATTCGGTGAAATCGAAAGCTCGATTCGGCTCACTGCAATTTAGCTTTGAGCCATTATCTTCATCCGGTTCAACCCATTACGCCTCGGCTGCTTTCATCTCCTCATACCACCCCGACAAAATTGACTCATCTACTCGCAATGCGGCTGCAATTCAATTCCTAGGCAACATCCATTAACACCGGCTCATAACTTGATCCACGGCATCAGGACAAACATAAATCTCTTCCATGAGCGTGCGTTTGATTCACACGGTTCAAGCCATTTGACCACCTTCAGGAACATTGCCCGGCTCCACATTTCTTGCAATTCACCGAGAAAAGGCTGCAACATTTCGGTTTTCTAGTTCGAGCTCCGACCACCCATTCAATAACGCATCGGTCAAACCAGCGGCACCCATTTTCATAACATTCCTAGCTTTGCACCGCAAGCTGCACAACCTTTACATCCGCGACCATTCCCAGGCCAAGTTCAAGCCATTTCACACTCTTCTTCCTGCCAAAATCATTCCTAGCACCATCGGTGCCGACTCTTTCACATCAATTTTACAGTTCTGGCTCCAAACCAACAACACACAACATTGCACTCACTAGTCTCTCCGCGACTACACATTGTTACGACTATTCCATCAACCCATCATGTAGCTCCTTGCATTACTAACTTGAACTCAAACTCGAGCAACTCGGCTTCATATACTCTGCAATCTCGGCTCTACCAACCCGGCCACCTGGGGACTCTCATTCGGGTCACCACCTCCATGTATCTTCATTGCGGCATCACCCTATGACTTCTAAATTCGGTGTACGGCTACTGCCTCAGCCCACGGTAACCACCTGCAATTGAAACAGCACTCTGATGCAATAGCATCTCGGGCCAACTTTGTCTCGGTCCCCTGTAATATTGAGTTCAGTCCCACCATCACGAATTTGCTCCTTGTCTTTCCAATTCAACCAACAACTACCACTGCCGGCAGCAACAAATCCACTCTCTATGTATTCACACAGTACTTCATACATTCACTACCACACGAGTTCATCCATTGAAAATCAAACCCATTTCGAGTTCTTCTCTCAATCGAACTCACAATCAACAACATCAAAACTTCACGGCTTCCATTCCTCTTCATATTCTCCAAATTTCATGATTCATTGGTGAAACTCATGTCTGTCAGAGACCCAAGACTCCATTTCCCAATTCTCCCGAAACTTGACTCAATTCAAATCATCCTTACGCAAACACAAATTCGGCTCAAACCCATCTTTGAATTATCTTCTAACCTCCTTAATCAAACGAGCTTCTTCATCATTTTCAACTTCAACGAGAAATTATCAAACCCTACACCTCAATTCTATTAGTAATTCGAGATCCCTTTTCTTGTCTGTGCCGGATCTACGATCAACGGCGTCTCATCTTCTTTCTCCCATTAAATCATCTCCTGCTGCAACAATCGAACCTAAAAATCTCCATCAATCTCAACGGCCGACTTCTCTTCATTTCTAATGGAGCCCCATTGTTTTTGGTTTGAGGCAGAAGAAATGAACTCTTCTCTCAATTTTAGGGTAAGTAATGAGTGAAATTGTTCAAGGCACCCTTGCTTGGATAAGGGCCACACTGAATAATCCCTTGTTAATTTTGGTATCGGTTACGGGAAAGCCCCGACATCTTAATTTCCGGCGTAACTCCTCTTGTGCAACCTAGCATCTAGCATGCCAATTATCGTCAACGAGTTGACCTTTTTGCCGTTTTCGCTTCAATGACTCCAAAGTACCTAGTAACTCAAAATCAAACATAAGATCCACAATTCACAAAGACAATAGCAAAGGAAGCATAAATACTAGATATAAAATTAGGTGTTTTAGACACCTATCAATGGGTGTGTGTAAAGAAATGCAGCTGATGATGCTATGTGAGACGCAGAGACAATTCCTGGTGGGTGTTGGTTCTGTGCTTGAGTCTTAGAGATGTTGTTGGAATTACAGAGAAGAGCTGCAATGTGTTACGCGGATTTGTTTGGTGAGCTACGAATAATGGTGATGTGGAAGAAATGGGTTTGTCGGGAGCATATCTGATGTAGAAATGAATGAAGCTAATGGGTATGAATGAGTAATAGGCTATCATTCTTTAGTTCCATCCGCATTATACACTCAAAAGTTCTTTTATGGGGTATGGATTTGCGGGGAGTTTTTGAAGATTATACTATGCCTTTAGCTTTTCTTTTGAAACATTTTTTTGATGAAATGACAATACGTTAGAAAAATGATGAAACCTAATTAGGTTTCATCTAGTTTTGGTGAAACCCTTTTTGGTTTCATCATTTTTTTCTTTTTGGTTTCATCATTTTTCTTATTTTGCCTAGTTTATTTTGGTTTGGTTTCATCATTGAAGCTGTGTTGGTGAAATGACAATATGTGGAAAAATGATGAAACCTAATTAGGTTTCATCTAGTTTTGGTGAAACCAATTTTTACCATTTTGGTTTCATCATTTTTTTTGTTTTGGTTTCATCATTTTTTTCTGTTTGGTTTCATCATTTTTTTCTGTTTGGTTTCATCATTTTTTTTCTGTTTGGTTTCATCATTTTGGTTTTCATCATTTTTTTCTGTTTGGTTCATTTTTTTCTTGTTTGGTTTCATCATTTTTTGTGGCGGTGGCGGCGGCTGGTTGGTGGTGGTGGTCGGCGATAATGGTGGTGTTGCTGGTGGTGGTGGTGCAGTGGCGGTGGTGGTGGTGGCGGCGCTGTGTTGGTTGGTGCAATGGGGGTGGCGGTGGTGCAGTGGCGGTGGTGCGGTGGCGGTGGTGGTGGCGGTGGTGCGGTGGCGGTGGTGGTGCGGTGGCGGCGGTGGTGCGGTGGCGGTGGAGGCGCGGTGGTGGTGGTGTGGCGGCGACAGTGGTGGTGCAGTGCAGTGGTGGCGGTGGTGGTGGGGTTAATATTTATTTTTGTTGGGTGATTTAAAATTAAATGTGGGGTTGTTTTTATTTTTGTTGGGGTGATTTAAACTAGAAGGCTAATATAGACAGTTTATGTTAAATGAGGTTTTTTTGAACAATTTGTTTTGTTGGAGTTTTTGTATATGGATAGTGACACCTTTGGGGTTATAACTCGCGGACCGCAAAAAAAATCGGGCGTCCTTCGGCCGCATACCAGCTAGTATTTACAGACTTTTACCATATGAATTTGCCCCCACTTGGGAAAAAGTCTGGCTCCGTCACTGTTTGCCATAATAATCGATTTGTGAGAATTTAGATACTTGACTAGCAAGAACAAGCAGCCCACGAGAAACAACTGAAACCTTTTTACATTAGCTAAAAAAAAAATTGATGAAATTATATCAAGGGGCTAATTGAGTTAAGCGTACTACATTTTTTTCTTATTAAAATAGAAGAAAATAATATATTTGAATTTACTTGATTGGATAACGGCATTTTTTTCAGGGATGATTGAAGAAATAAAGAATAAGATGCAACAGATTCCGCATACTGCTATACGACACAACTACAGAGAAGGGAATCAAGCAGCAGATGGTTTGGCCAATAATGCGGCGAGATGGAAGTCAAATGGGGAACTTTTCAACAAAAATGTGGGACCGAGGCAATCCCAGATTTTATTAGTCAAATTGTTTTTCATGACTCCATGGGTACTACATATCCGCGTGAAATTGTAACCTAATTCTTCGTTTAATAAATTCCATGCTTCAAAAAAAAAAAAAAAAAAAAAAGGTTATCGTCTTACTTAGATCCACGATCTGCTGCAAATTTTTGGGATTTTTTACTATCCAAATAAGAAAATATTAGTATATTTTTTTCCGTACAAAGTGCATCGCAAGTTAGAGCTACTGCTGTTTACTTTTTATGTTTTTCTATATTATCTCTTCTTTTGGTTTGGTGAATATTTGGTAGAAAGGTGCGCATTGACTCGAGAAAGGCCATTGCTATTACAGCTTGTGTTAAGTCTGGTAACATGGTATTAAGGAAGGAAGATTACTAATTCGCCACTCACCACTATCAATGGACCAAAATCTATCACCTATCCAATGTAGTTAATATCGGATATCGATTTGTCTCGGCCGAGACTGATACGCTAGTATAATTTTGTATCGGGATATTATCATTAAAATATCGGTGTAATACCGGTTCCAAAATTTATACCTAGAAATTTTATAGCAAATACTTTTGCAATATCGGTTCTAAACCGGTAAAATCGGTGAGAAATCGGCCATATCGGTGTATACCGGCAGAGATTATCGGCAATATTTCGTATCGCCGACAGTGCTGAAACCGATAATATCGACGATATATCAGCCGAGATTGACTATATTGCACCCATCCATGTAGCCTAGACCAGATTTCGTCATGCGAGATGCGACAAATTCTAATTCTAACCAATTATGAGGCCTATTCTTATTCACCATGGCCAAAAAAATCAATTTGTGGCATGGCAAACCAGCTGCTTCACTATAGTACAAGAGTTGAGTGATTGAATCACTATCGAGCGATGTTGTTTATTTCATCAGCGACAAAGACTCTATCGCTGGTTATTTTATGAATATTGCTCGATGGAATTTCTAGCGTTAACGGCGAGTTATTTGTTCAAATTACAAATTTACACCAAAATTTTTACTAAAAAAAATTATTTTTCTTTTTCTCAATCTCCAAAATTTCTCAAATGGCAGAACTTCAAAACCAACTTGATTCGGCATCCCAGCTTGACTTTTCAGGAGTAATACTTGAAGTTGTCATTAAGAAGATATATGAAAATTATAAAGAAATATGTAAAAAGCAAAGAAGTCTTCAAGTTTTGGATATTAACCAACCCAAACCTGCAGCTAAGAAAAGGCGAAGAAAAGTTCAAGGAAAAGCAAATTTGAAGACGAAGAAGAGCATTAGTCAGAAAAACAAAGGACACTCCGTTCATGAGTACATTGATTAGAAGTTATTATGTGAAACGAAGAAGGAAAACAAGATGAAAATTTGTCCAATATTTTTACTTAAAAATATTATTATTGTCTTTTATATCTTTGTAAAATGACTATTTTAATGATTAATTCGAAGTTAATATCAAAAAAGCGCACTTGTTATAAATTTGACTTGTATTGTCAAAAATTAAGCTTGTTAAATGAATTCGGGAAGTATTGTTGAAAATTAAACTTTTTTTTTTATGGTTTTCCCTATTTCCCATCCATATTTTTCATATTTCGCGTCCCCTTCACAATTTCTAAAATCAATTTACTTTTCAATTTTAATTTTCCCTATTGTTGATGGTGGATTCTCGACGAAGGCTAAAATCATAAATTTGCATATTTATGATCCAGCAATCAGACGAGTATGTGAAATTCATATTTCAGAATTTAAGCATGAAAGCTCGTGCCACTATAATCTCTGACTGAGTGTATAGCCTCTCAGAGCACGCATAAATATACAATTATTAAAGCCTCTGAACTGAGCTTTCAATATTTTGCATATTTCATCAATATTGAACAAATTCAGTATTCATTTCTGTATAGAATCGAGAATGATTGGACGGCTCCTAGATGGATTGACCTCTGGTATAGAGCAACAATGTCTTTAGGATGTCGCAATGTTCCCTGACTATGCAAAATAAATGTTCAGAACGTGTATGATGCTTCCACCATCTCATACCTTGATTCCCGAATAAATATAATGCACCTAGACAGATTGCCTGCTAGTATATAGCCATTAATTAATTAATTCTAGTCGCAAAATTCATCAATTGAATTCCTAGAAAATTTTCTATTTTCATCGTAATATTTCATTACTTCAATTCATGACTTTTCCCAACATAATTCCATGGATTAGTAATAAATATTCACTTTCGGGCATACGGGCCACCACCGAGTAAGCCCCGATAAAATGGTGCGAGTGTACTTAGCAATAATGCACGAATGAGCACCCAAAAATATGCACAAAAGAGAATCTAAAATATGGAGAACGAGGAAGCATGGAGACCCATGCAAAATAGGGAAAGGAACAAAAATTAAAGAGGCACGCACGGGCCCAGGTCCACCTTATTATTTTCCTTCATTTCTTGAAACACCGTGATTGCATAACGCGTTATACATCTTTTTTTTTGTTGGAATGTTATTTTTGGGCCATATACATCGTTTTAGTGGTTGGATAACCAAATTAGTGGATGTATAAACCGTTATGCATCCTTTGTGGTGGCTCCATAATTCGTTATGCACCTTTTTTTTGTTGGAATGATATTTTTAGACATGTACTACCTCCGTTTCAGAAAAGGGATACATTCACTTTTTCAATTTGGCCTATTTTGTATCTCTTTTTTTGAAAGAACCCGCAATTGGGGGATATGAATTACTTCCCCCAACCTTAGGTGCCTGTTAAGGGGTTTTTTTTTTTGGTATGAAAATACTAAAACACCCTTAGATTAATTAAAAAACTTATGAAAAGACTGTTACCCTCCCCAAAAAATAAAAACCTTAAAATCAATTCCCAAACACAAAATCAGTATCCCCCATTTGAATACCGGCATACTCGTGTGTTAGGGTTAGGTTTTGAAAAAAAAAAAATTCTTCATCTTCTTCATCGTTCGTTCTTCATCGACGATTAATCGTTAAATCAAAAATTTCTTCGTCGATTAACCTACCCGAATCATAACCATGCCTCCACGGAAGAAAACAACTTCCCCAATCGGCAGAATTCAATCGAACCGAACGATTGTTCAATGAAATTAAAAAAAAGACTTGGTTTGATTGCTCAAGAGGAAAGAAGACAAAAAAGCGAGTTATCGGACGATGAACTACTAGTAAAGATGGCTTACGTGAGAAGGTTAGTCATTTTGAGCATTTTAATTAGTGTTTCACTTGATTTGTAGCTATGGGTTTAGGTCAAAATCGCGAAACCCTAGCGCAAATTTTGAGTTTACGAAGTTAGGCATTCGATTTAGTATGAATACATAGGTAGTTAAAACCGGCATGCGATCTAGGATGAATACCACAAGTAAATAGGTCCGAGCACTCAATCTAGGTTGAAGACCACTTGCCGGTATATCGAGAAAACAATAGGGTTTAGTGAGTTGTCTTAGGCATAAAGCTGTATTTTAGAATTTATCTTAGGAACTCTAGTTTTGGTTTCCAGGAATTTTAGAATTTCTCCCGGTATCTTCGACATTTTATTTTGCAGGCCAATACTTGAACCCGACATTGAATCTTGTTATTCTGATATGTCGGTAGTCGTGTTAAGTTTCCATGAATTTCCAAGTTTGTCTTAGGCATCCTATACATTTACTTATGGCGGTCTTATGTCCGGCATGGATGTTCATTATACGTAAATGCTTAGGTAGTGGTGTTTAGTTATCCAGGGAACATTCCTACACTATACCGGCATCCTCGACATTTATTTATAAAGGCCGGCACTTTAACCCGGCATGGAATTTTATTATACGTGTATGCCGGAACTAGCTCACGGCATGGTTTGTTCTTTGTTATTTTATGCCGATATTAGAAATGAAAGTTAGTGCTTCTTTTTAAATAGATCTAAAGCAAAGGAAGCCAAAGCAAAGGAGGCTAACAAAGGAAAAGCTAAAGCTCTTTGCGACTAAAGAAAAAAAGGAAGGATGGTCTTGATACTCCTCGGTCTACGCCTCCTCGAGGGAATAACAAAAAGCGTTTGGGTTTTGAGACAAGAGGGGATATTTGGGATAGTGGTCGTGATCGTAGTATTCTTGCAATCCGTGAACCTCTGTGGTGTTGAGGAGGAAGATGAGCAAGATGAAGAGGAAAGTGAGAAGGAAGACAATGAGATTGATCCAACTCAATTAGCAAACCAAAGCCAAGGAGTAGTTGAACAAGGTGGTCCAAGTCAACAACCCACACAAGGCAGAGGCGAAAGGCAAAGGCAAAGGCAACGTAAAAAGTTAAAGGTTCGCACCTTCCTCATGTTGATGACATGATACCCGACCTTGAACGTGGTAAAATTTGGGGCGTATCTTCTTTTGATCAGCGGGTTCTATTTGGCTACAAGCACTCATGGGATCGTACTATATATCAGACCTATGTAAGAATTTCTATCTCGTGCATATGTATTGTATTTATGCAAAAAATCTCTTAAGATATCTTAATCGTATTATCTCTTAATTGTAGGATCATAAGAAGGATGTGCGTGTTTCGGAAACCAAGCCGCGGCTGATTGGGATTTGTCTCTAGAGCATGATGATGTCCAAGCAATAGTAAAGGAATTTGTACATATCCTTTGGTTGAAAATTATGTGAAGCGAGATATTGTAACGAACGGTGCTTCGTCGAAAGGTATCATGGTGGCGATACCATGCACTTCCCGTTTGGAAAGATGACCTTGATCCCAGAGATGATGCTCGGAACATTCTAGGCTTGGATATTACCGGCAAATCAATTGCTTGAACGAGGTGACCTTGAGCTAGAATGGACGAAGTTGCACAGCTATAACAAGTTGTTTGGTTGGGACTACAAAAAGTAGGGAAAGCTTACATGTATCTAAGGTTAGTAGGACAAAGACATTCAAAGCGACCACAGCTTAAGAAGAAGTTTGAAAACACAAAAGAAAAGAAGTGTGCGGGATGGATGGGACCCGCACGGATTCGTTATCTGACCGTGCGTACTGTTATACATCTTGGGCACTCGGGTATTCCACGACACTAGTAGCAACAGGGTTAGTGCAAACTTCCTTCGGTACTTGGATCCGTTGGACGAGGTCTTTACCTATTCATGGGGCACGTGGCAATGGCACATTTTATGGCGGAGATGAGAAGGGTCTCTAAGGCGGTTACAAACCAATTCGTTGGGAATTTCACTCTACTCAGTACTTTTTTTTAAGCTTATCTTCTTATTTATATTGTTCACGTGTATCCTTATTATGTATTTAGAAACAAAATTTCGACTTTTATATGTATCATTTCAAATTTGTATAGGTGTGGGCTTATGAACATTTCCCAACATTGTTCAAGGACCACCCCTTCTGAAGTTTATTCCGTTGTTGACCCCCGGGGAGCCTAGAGCAAAGAAATACGAGTTCAACGCCCATCGAAACCCGGTAACAATGGTCGGCGATAGAAATGAGATTTGCTCTTGACACGATGTCTACCAAGGATGTTGTGTTCGACCCCTACAAGGAGGCTAGAGATAACCGTCAATACACTTGGTTTTATAACGTTGCATTATACCAAGGTCCTTTGTTCCACCCAAAGGGATACGTTATGGCTGATCCTCGACGTGTGATGCGGCAAATTGGATACAAGCAATTACCTAGTTGATAGGTGTAGAATACACCGTATTTATTATCTAGTATTTATGCTTTCTTTGCTATTTTTCGTGTAAATTATGTATCTTATGTGTGAATTTGAGTTATTAGGTGCTTTGGAGTCGCACGGAGGAAAAGAAGGAGAAATTTACTCATTTAGAGCCAAAAGGGCAAAATTGTCATTTCCATGGCAAACACTATCCCGGGCCAGACCAAAGGTTAAGGGGTAACCCACTGAAGTGCTAAAGGCACCATGGCGAAACTAGAGACAACCATTTGTGACTAAGGGGTGACCACTTGTGTTATAGGGCACTCAATCTGGGGTGACCCTTATCTTATGTAGTGGGGTATCCTTATCAATTCCCCGACTCTCATACCCTACCCTAAATCGAGAGTTATCTCTTACTCTCAATCAATTTCACTGAAAAAGAGAAGAGGCGCGACCATGAATCAAAGAAAGGGGATCTGTAATGAAGAAATTGGTGGTTGAGATCGAGATCTTCTTCTTCGAATCGAGATCGAGAAATCGTGAGAAAGAAATTGGTAGTGGAATTGATCGAGAGATGGTGGTCTGTGATGAAGACGTAGAAATAGAGAGGAAATGATGGAGGCGATGAACACGAAGGTTGTTAGATCGATGAAGAGAAATTTCTTTGTGAGAGTTCGATTGAGAGGGAGATGGCGAATCGTGTAATCACCTCGGTGATGCTCAAATGAAGATCGGCTAAAGAATTAATCGAGAATAACTTGACTAGTGAATCGATTAAAGAATATGTGAAGAATTAGGTCGGGGGGTTTGTGAAATGAGTTTGTTGTCCTAGATTGTTGTTTGAAGCTCGGAAGAAGAGCGATATGGAAGAGGGTTTGAAGAAGATAGTGTTGTTCTTCTTTGTGAATTTGGGGTCAAAAGCGAAAAGTTTAAGATGGAGTTAGAACTGGTAAAGGTATTTTGCGACTTAGATGATGGAGTTGCATTACGAAGAAATTGGAAAATACGGGTCAACAAAGAGATGATGTTCAAGAAATGGAGAAGAAAGTAGCAAGACTTGTTGTTGTGATCGATTGAGTTGAAGGGTACTAGGAAAGTTTGCTAGTGAATGGAGCTGTTGGTGGGGCATGGATTGAATTGTTGGTTCATGGCGGTGGTGGAGTTAGATAGAGTTTGAGCTCAAATGGGTGGAACAATGAATGGAATGGAAGATGGAGCTGGTAGTTGCGGCTCGGCTCGAAAGAAATTTGGTGATTGTCATGGGAAGATTGAGAAGTTGTGGAGGCGAAATGGAGCTACGGTAGTGATGATGTTGGTGGTTCTTTGTGGCATTGAGTTGGGTTGGTTTAAGTTAGTCTTGATTTGTGTAAGGCATTCTACGGAGTAGTTGTGGTGTTGGCCTAACTGAGATTAGGCGATGCGGAGATGAAGGTTGGTAAGTGCAATTTATGACTAGGCGAGTGGCTCGAGTGCTAGTAATGCAAGTGGGGATTACAATCATGAATACGAGAAGGAGTTTGTGAGTTGTAATGCGGTAGGGGTTGAGCGAGATGTAATGGAGGAGGTTGCATGATGGCATTGGTGATGGAATGGAGTCGAGTGGAGAGATGGAGGTTGGCTGCGGTGGGCTGGTGATCTTTGAGAAAGGTTAGAAGTTTGGTCGTGTTGGTGAAGTGGTTTTGAGATGGAGGGCAATTGCGGCTAGAAGATGCAAGAATTAGATGTATGCTTAGGGGGAACGGGTTGATTTGGGCCCACGATACATTGTGGTTTGTGATAGTGTTGTTGCTGAATGAATTGTGTGAGAATTGGTGGATATAAGAAGCGGGTGATGGAATTGGCAAGAATCGGTTACGAGATGGGATTGCGGGTTGTGCAACTCGGGTTACACACCTATATAGTGAAATGGTGGTTCGGGGCAAGATGGAGAATTTGAGCGCGAGAATGCGAAGGTGATGATCTAATGCTTGGTGTCTTCATTGCGGCTTATGGTTGAGGGTTGGTGGTGCTATTGGAGTAGAGATGAGAATTGGTAATAATGAATAGTTGGCTCGATTCTGGCGATTGTGGAAGCTATGATGTAGGTGGTGTTGTGTGGTTGAAAGGAGTTATGGTTGGTGATAAAGTTGCGAGTTTGGTGAGATGGCATGAGAAGATGGTTTGATGTGCGGCAAGTAGCCATTAAATTTGGATGTGTGATGTTGCGGCACGAAGGATTGTGCATTACAACATCGGCGGTCTGAAAAGGAATGAGCCACTATGGTGGAGTGATGCACAAACATGGTCGACGGACTTAGGCACAGTGCAATGGCCTACCAAGCCCTCGACCCATCCGGTGAGTAAGATGATGATCAGGACCACACTCACGACTCGGTGGTGATTGACCGGTTTGACTCGTGAGTGACCCGATTGACCCGACCGTCCGACATGTTGACGGTGGCCGGGTGGACTTTCTTAGGTCACACGAGGTACCCTAGGTGACTATTAGAGCCAACTTCGACCAAATCCCCGGTTCGTGAGCCTTTTTGGGACGAGAATTTCTACGGGTTTTCTCACATATGGGCTTGGTGGACCCACTTGGAGATGGACTTTGAAATGAAACCTAATTTTGGAAGGTAGAGAGCTATAAAAGAGAAGACTTTCTCAAAACATATATATCTTATTTTATTATTCTTTTTGCCTCTACTTGTGTTCTAGGGTTTACACCATGAAGTCTTTTCTCTTTCTTCTTGTTATGAACTCCATGAATATGAGCTAGAGTTTTTATTATTGGTTATGGAATAAGTTGGATTTCCAAACATGGGTTTTAATTCAATAAATTAGTTTTCTCTCATATTATCGTTTATGATTCACCATGAATCTTTGTTACATGATTTGAATGCTATTTAGTCGAGTCGCGAATCGATTGAGTTTGTTTTCATCTCTCTTGCTAGATTAGGATTTATTATACGCAAAAGTGATAGATTCACGATTACAAGTAGCATAATTGTGATTATTGCTTGTAGTGATACATCCTAGTAGTCATATGTGAACCATAACCTTTGTTAAATCGGATTAGTGCGCTTTCCACGTTCGATTGCTTTGATTGCTTTGATTTCATAGAACCTAATGCATCTAGGAATTAAACTTGATTAGTGCTTTTACACGTTAGGTTGTTCCTTTAGGTAGAATTCATATTCGCATCTTTTAATGTGTTTGTTGATGACAAAGAGGAGATTTGCGGGATATACTCGCGATCGAGTGTATACAGGGTCTTTGATAAAAGTTGAGATTAAAATATCAATTCTAGTTATTGTGTGAAAACATGTTTGTGAATGAAAACGAAATCCATGACCAATACTTTCTCATCCTTGATTTGATTCGTTTACTTTGCTTTATTTACTTTTTTTTTAGTTTATAAAATCACAAAACCCGGTGTTATTCATAGGGAACCGAAACAATTTGACAACCTAACCTCTACGTGGGATCGATCCTTTCTTGCCCTTGCTATATTTATATTTTGAGTAGTAAGAAAGTGTAAATTTATATTTGTGTCGGTGACAA
>JAJJWW010002409.1:0-162248 GCA_023531295.1 Papaver armeniacum
CGTCATTTCTTCCGGGTCGAGATATGGGAATACGCTACCCGATCCCTTGGCAAGAGACATTCAAAGGCAAAACCTCTGGCAACTTCGGTGTTGAAGATTGCGGACTCATCTCCGTGATTGGTACACCGTTCTGATTTGTGGGAATCACCATGAACTCTGTGGCGCATATCGGACGGAGTCACCCCTTTGAAGATCTCTTTCAAGGGCTTGCAAGGCGAGATGGGAGTATAAGACGGCGAGCCTGGAACCATCGAAAGACCAGCTGAAGTGCCATTTGGTGGGTCCATTGGAGGAGGGAAATAATTCCACAGGCGTCATTGGCATTTTATGCTTCATGGGTCCACTGGACGAGGGAAATAATTCGACAGGCGTCACTGGCATTTTGTGTTTCATGGGTTCACTGGAGGAGGGAATTAAGAGGCGGTGCTGACATTTTGGGCTTCCTTATGTAAGTACACTTATTTATCTCCCTCGCCACGTGTACTAGCAAAACCCACGTGGAGGCCACGTCATAAAGGTTGATGACACAGGGGCATCCATAGGATCCAGACGGCGTGCCATCTGTCAAACTCAACGGTCGAAGATGAAGGAGTATCAAAGGAAGGTATCCCCACGTAACATCGAAGAACCGCTCTGCTACACTTTACCCCATCACGAGGTAAGGGATAATCAACGGCTGGGGAAGGTTCAAGCACACACGGGCGTGACGGGGAAGACTGACACCGCTTTGCGCAGACCGGACCGCCCCAACCACTCGCATTCAATGCTGCTCAGAGGGCACGTGTCGGATGACCGAGCGGAGAGAGCGTGGACTGGCCAGCGTAATGAACATAGAGACATTAGAAGGCGCGGAATGACAAGGAAGTCCGCGGACCTTGCACAAAACACAAGAAGATAAGACTTCAACGACTCTCTTCCAAGGGACCCCCCTTAAAGGAGCTATATATATAGATATCCCTTCCCAACATGGGGGACATCGGGAGAAAACTAGAGAATAGGAGAGATATCAGTGAGAAGTAAGTATGAGCATCAACCGGTGGGTTTGATGAACACTCAAAGTCTCAAGACTATTCTTGTAACCATTTACCTCATAGTAATATCCCCATATCCGTGGATGTAAGCCTTAGTGCTGAACCACGTAAACCATTGTCTCCTTTACATTTAGCATTCATACCTCTTTGTTTATATGTTTATTTCTTAGATCTATCGATTTAGATGTTGATGAGATCATGATAAACCCGGGGTTTGGAATCAATGAATCAACATCTACCAATGAGTCTTAGACTAAATTCACACTTTGATGCGTGTATTTAATACTCGTCGAGATTGTTTGTGAACCTATGGTAATCCACCTGATTTCCGTGTTCACACCTTATCAGAACTTTCTTACATTTTTTTGGCCTCAGGGGCATATTCAAGAGCTCGTACGCCATTCTCCTTAGTCATCTGTGAAGAGTGTGAAGGCACAATACAAAGGTTAAAAAAGAAGAAGAAAAAGGAAGGAATAATACAGTGCCACCTTATTAAAGAATGGAGAAAGATGCATCCGGCGGTGTAGATAGTCAAACATCACAAAGAGATCAAGTATAAAAAGACAAAACAAGATAGAGACTTCTCACTGCTCTCTATAAAGCTGGGTTGCACAGACGCGGACACGACACGACGCTGACGCGGACACTACAAAATTTTCAAAAAACTAGGACGCGGACACGTATATACATATTTTATTTATATATATAATCATGTATTTATACAGCAAAGTCAAGTATTTCGACCCTAAAAATTAGAAAATGATGTTACATATGTATAAATTTCAAAAGAAAAGAAGATATCGTTTGTTTATACACGTCGAATGTCAAATAATCAGTCACTATTAAACACATAGCACAATCAAAATGCATTCTTAGATCAACACATGTCCAACTAAGGGTATACATGATGTCATTTCCAATTACAAAATCCTAATAAAGACCTAAATTATTGATCTAAATGTTTGTCTTTCTTTATTTGGTTAATAATAGTAAAAATAAAGGAAAAAGTTTATATGAAAATGAAAAAAATGCGTCGGACACACGTCATCGTGCGTCCAAATGACAGAGCGCGGCCAGACGCGCAAATTGGCGCGTCGGACACGCTGTCGTGTCGGCGTCTCACGCGCGTCCCGTGTCCGCCGCGAGTCGGACGCGGAGACGGCTCAAGAAATGGAGCGTCCGTGCAACCCCGTATAAAGAGATGATGGAAACACGAGAGAATGGAGATATAACTAATAATCGTACCTTGTATCGGGATTAAAAAAAAATATAATATATGAACAATCTTGGTAAAGGGGCGGCATGAAATGGTAGAGGGGCGGCACCCTAATAAGACAAAAAGGTCATTACAAGTAATTTTCAAATGTCCCTTATCAAATAGAATCTGGAAATGACTAATTAGCCCTTATTGTTGATAATCAAGATTAGTAATGATAATCAAGATTAGTGTTGATAATCAAGATTAATGTTGATAATTAATTTTCACTTATCATATGATTCATAACTCTAAAATAGGTTATTAAAAAAATTAGAGAAGAAAAAAGAAACTTTTGTGATATTTGTGAAGGTCAATCTCAACCAATTGAAAAAATTAACCAACAAAGTGAAGAACCCACGATTGAAAATGACTAGGTATACTTCTAAAGTACGTAACAAATCAAATTTTTAAAATTTGAAGAACATACGGTTGGAATTGAGCTCGTTACCAACGTAACTATATATTACGGCTCGTAATGTATCAATTACTAATCAGACTGGTTCAATTTTGGGAAAACCCAAAATTTTAAGAACATACGGTTGGAATGGAGCTCGTTACCAACCAGTAACTACATGTTGGGAAAACCCGAGAAAAAAACCGATTCACGGTTGGTATAATTTGTTCCCTTACGAATCCGTAGGGAACTTACGGTTAAGTAACTTGGGTAAACAATACCAACCGTAGAAGAATCAAAAAGTGGCCCTTCAAACTAACAAGTAGGTGGACATTTAGTTTCAACCAAACTTTAGGCATACCATTCTCTTCTTGACATAGTTGCTGGGTATCTTGATATCGTGTCATGAGACTAGGAATACCATTTTCAAATGAGTACGTGTATGGAGCTAAGTTCACTACGGTTGGTAACTAATGATTATAAACCAGCCGTAACTAACCTACGGTTGGTAACTAATGAATCGAAACCAACCGTAACTAACTACGGTTGGTAAGTCATCTTAACTTTGAGCCGTACATAACTATTTGATAAGTTGTTAACATTCGGGATGATTTACGGTTGGTTAGTTTAATTGAGTTTCAAACCAGTAACTCAATTACGGTTGATAAATATGATGCAAATAAAAACAGTAATCGAACATATTCTCAAAACTAAGAACTTACGGTTGGTATTTGAGTTATTACCAACCGTAACTAGCATAAACCTGTAAAATTTCAATTTCAATTTTCATTCAAAACCCTAATTTTTAATACAATTAACTTAAATCCAACACGATAAACTAAACCCTAATCAAGGTTTTTTCCAAACATTTTTCAAATCTCGATTAATCGAAGACGATGACATTTTCGGTTTTAATGGAGGTTAGGGTTGATGGAGGAGAAGAGAAGATGAAGAAAAGATGAAAAAAACTGATTTGATTTTGGTTAATTAAAAAAATTGATTTAATTTTGGTTAATTTAAGGTGAATGGGTAATCTAGTCAATCTACACCCCAATAGGACACCCCCTAACCAATAAGAGGGACATTGCTATCACACTTGCCGCCCCTCTACCAAGATTGCTATTTATAGGCTTCAAAATACCCTAGCCGATCCACAAAACTCGTACACGATAGACAACTAAAGTCGGTGGAGTTAATCCCAAATAAGTGCTTTGGTAATTGGGTGTCGTGCGGTGCATTCTATTAGCTTGCGTATGGTTTCTGATCCGTTCGATCATTTGAGAACCCTTTGTGTCTTAATCTACACCATCTATTTATCCAGCTTCGATGCTCCGCCGCACACACAATCATCAATTCTCCACAACACGTCAAAGCCGCCTGCAAAAGTAATGCAAACACGGGCCCACCACATGCTCCACCTGCTTCTGATTTGTACGATCCGAACTTCTATCTCGGCGAAGTGGGTCCCATGGTGGCACGTAATCTAACAATTCTTCTCGAGCTCAACTAACGCCAATGGCAAGAATCGCCGTTCTTCCTTTCATGTTCTTGTTCGAGCTCTCTTCTCTGTCAATCAATTTCTTCATCTCTCGGCAACAACCGGCTCTAACCTCGAACAACGGTGACAACAAAACTTCTCTCGTTGATAGCTCCTTCATCTCGCCATCATCACATGACTTGAGTTCTCTTCTTACCCAATCTCCAATGGTAGCAAGCGTCTCGAACTTCATCTCGAGCTCGGTTCTCACCATCTACATCTTCTCCGCCAAACTCCATATTCAATCATCAATCGGGTTATGCGTAATCTCCATCCCCGCAAAACTATTCAAAGCAGCACTCCCCTGAATCATCAACGCCATCATCCGTACTGCCATCATTGGAAGCAGCAATTACAGCTTCTTCTCGGGATAAACTCTGAATCAGAGCGTAACCCAAGTCTTCTAACCGCCGATTATCCCATTGAACTATTCGAATTTAAGAAACATTCCAAGATCGTCACATCTTGATCATCACGATCATCGGCATCATCATCCCCGAACTCGTTCGAGCCCTCCGATTTGAAATCGGACTCCTACCCAATCCTTATATCATCTCCAATAACCCAATGATGTATTCAAAGCTTAATCATACGCTAAAAAATCAATCACCATCGTGATCATCATGATCATCATCATCACGAGCATAGGCTGCCATTATCTGCCGTCTTGTTTGCAAATGTGATGAAGAAGGAGTGCACTGAGTCATGAAGGCGTGTGTCTTCAACAGATTTTGAATTTCGGCTTCCCCATAGTAAATGATATAACTTCCTTTAGCAGTTCCTTTGAGCTTGACTGCCCCTTAACAGGAAGTGCCCCTTAACGATCAGTGAGGATGCCAATAACACTTCTCTTTCAAATGACCATTTAGCCCTTAGTCTTCCAAGTTCTTGTTTTGCTCATAACTTCTTCATACGAACTCGGAATGACTCGTTCTTTCGGCATTGTCTTCATCTTCTCGTCCCTCACACAATGAAAAGTAGAAATCTTGTATTTGAACGAGTTCCAATTGGTCTTTTTGCTCCAAATGACTCCATTGCACCTAATAAACTCAAAAGCACACATAAGATACATAATTTACAAGAAAACTCGCAAAGAAAGCATAAATACTAGATATTAAATACGGTGTATTCTACACCTATGTTCTTGTCTCGATTGGGAAGGATATGTCCACTTATTTGGGAGATTACCAATTCGGGGTTGGTATTCTGTTGGTGGGGAAAGTATTTTACATGCTGTTAATCGTTTATTGGAGTTTCATGGTCACTCAGACAAAATGTCAATGCTTCTTATTGACTTTTCCAATGCTTTCAACATGGTGAGCGAGATCTCGGCTCATCAAGGAGGTTCGTCTTCGTTGTCCGGGTATTTCTGTGGGTAGAATTTTGTTACTTGAGACCGCAAAACTCTATTACGACCATTATGTTTTATCTTTCGCTCTTGGAGTTCAGCAAGGTGACCCTCTCGGTCCCTTGCTTTTGCATTAACACTTCACCCTCTCGTGAAGTCTATTGCTTCTCGGTGCGATCTTGACTTACACGCTTGGTATCCGGATGATGGTACAATTATTGGTGACACTTTAGAAGTCGCTAAGGCTCGAGTATAATCGAGACCGAGGACCATGCGAGGCTTACATCTTAATGTCGGGAAGATCAAGTTTTTGGCCTTCAACAGACCACAGAAGCACAATCGATGGCGTTTTTCCTATTAATATTGGTAGACCTTCTAATGGTGTTAAATTGTTGGGTGGACCGGTGAGTTTAGACTTGAACTTTATCAGTGACATGATGTTGAGCAGGGTGAACAAAACTGTTCAATTGATGTCTGCAATCAAGAAACTCAAAGACCCACAAAGTGAGATGTTGTTACTTCGTAATTGCTTGTTTGGAGTTTCAGATTATATTTTGCAATGCGTACTACCAATCCTCGCTGCTGCCAATCGGCTGTTGCCCTGTTTGACGATCACTTACTTAAGTACATGAGACTTCTCATCACTGGTGATGGTGCGGGGTTTGGTCCTCTTCAGCAACGATTAGCTACTTTGCCTATTAAGGATGGTGGACTTGGCATTTACACCATGGCTGACACCAGCGCCTATTGCTACCTTGCTTCTCAGAGTCAGACTATTTCGTTGCAAAAGGTGATTCTTGGTAATTCATTCTCAACTGACAAAGGCTCTGCTTATCATTTTGACTCCAAAAGTTTATTCGGTATGTGGCTTGCCTTCTACATACTGTGTCGATGATACTGCCCCCCCTTCCATGCACTCCCTGGCAGTCACTTATTTTGATGCAGTTAAGAAGCAAATCCCAAACCAATTTTCTTTGAGCACAAGAGATTCCATCTTGTGGCAGTGTAACCAGGTTAAGCATGCTCAAGATTATTTGTTTGCTATACCTATCAGTGGGCTTAATCAGTGTATTGGACCCAGACATTTTAGAGTTTGTGCTTTGTTATCGTCTTGGTATTCCGTTGTTTGATGAGAATGGTTTATGTCCAAGTTGTAACAAATCTATGGACATCTTTGGGGATCATGCGCTTCATTGTGCTAAGGATATTGGCCCCAAGTTCCGCCATGATTTAGTTCGTGATATAATCACCGACATTTGTTACAAAGGCGATGTGCTGCGCGTAAGGAAGTGTCCTTGGGTTTTCGACAGACGATAATAAGGAGTTGAAACTCTTTGATATTCTTGTGCTCGGCGGGATAATGGAAAGGATGTTTGTATGGATGTCACAGGTGTTTCACCTTTCACAGTGAAGGAATTCGCTCTTTCGTCCCCCGGGAAAGCCATTGCTAATGCGGTCTCTCGAAAACATGCTAAGTACTTGGACAAGTGTGTTTCACATGGCCATGGTTTGGGTGTCCTAGCTTTCACTACTTTAGGTGAATTGGGTGAGGAAACTTTATGTTTTTTTAAGCGTTTGAAAAATTGTTTAGTCAGTAAAGACGCTAGTAGTGGTATTGGTAGTTTTATTTTTCTTAGATTAGGCATTGCTATCCAAAAGGGTGTTGGAACCCAGCTTGTTGCTAGGTTACCGACCAGAAGCTTTGTATAATTAACTAATAAATATAAATAATATTATATTCCACTTTAGATGACGTTTTGGGAGTTTTCACGCAGATTAAGAAATAGAGAGAGATATAAAAAAATTCTATTTATGCCCTTGAGAAAAGTCTTCAAACATTAATTGTTATTAGTGTATTTAAAAATAAACTTATGGTTCCAAGACAAAATGTTAGGGTATTATGGGTAGCTTTGTGGTGAAAATATGAAAACTATCAAGTAATGTGGAACAAAAAAATAACCCTAAACACTCATCTAACGTGGAACGGAGGGAGTACAAAGTTTCTAGTCGAAATAAACTAGTTATTCTCTCTCACTTTTCTTCATGGAAGGTTTGAATGCTAAAAAAACAAATTGAAAAAACCATTAAATCATTCGGCTGTACAAATTGCATCTTTACGTCTAAAAAACTTGTTTTATTATGATATTTTTATATATTTGAAGTCATATATACTAGAAGTACTTCAAAAGTTCAACATAGAAAAATTGCATACCAAAAATTCACACAAATCATTATTTGTATTTTTTTTGGGGGACCATTGTTCTATTTTGGGTAAGACATTAGAAGTAAATCTAAATCACTCCTTATCTAGATATTTATATTAATACCTAAAGTACCCTCCTAATTAATTTTGGGTAATAATTAACTAGTGTTAATAATAGTTAGTGTAATGATTAGTGAAATGATTAAGTTAAAGATAATTAGTGAGATTAAAAAATCATATGGGTTTTTTTTAAAAAGAAGTAGAATTATTGAGAGAGTAAAGTTAGAGAAGATGAAGAAGAAAAACATGGAAAAAAAATTGAGTTCACTAAGCTTGAGTATTCAAGTGATGATTCAAGTGATGTTAGCTCATCTGAATCTTCATCTCCTTCCTCTCCTAGAGTATTCGTGTAAATCTTCACAATGATCCGGATATGAGTTATTTCTTAGATGGTGATTGTATTCTTCCCCAAACTCAATCTCAAGATGAAAACGATGGATTTTACCAACCACAACAAGAGGAAGAGTATTTGGGTACCCGGTGTTGATGGTGGTTTTTAGCTTAGGGTTAAAATCGTAAAACCCTAGTCAGACAGTGACGTCACAGAACTTGAGTAATAATGTCTCCACTAAGCGCATTTATTGAACCCTTTAATATGTCTGCGAGAAAATTATCAGGGTATATTTTTTTAATACGAATTAGGGTTTTGATAGGCCAAACCCTAATTTCCACACCACATGTGCCAATGGCATGTCGTGCCAGCCACACCTCCGCGCCAAGGCATGCCAACCATGCCAGCCGCACCACCGTGCCAATGGCAAACCATGCCAGCCACATCTCCGCGCCAAGGCATGCCAACCATGACAGCCGCACCACTGTGCCAATGGCAAACCATGCCAGCCGCACCACTGTGCCAATGGCAAACCATGCCAGCCACGTCTACCACGCCAAGGCATGCCAACCATGCTAGCAACATCATGCGCCAATGGCATGCCAAACCCTTGGCCCCATCATGCCAAGCCAACCGCACCTTGCCTTGGCCCCAACCATGCTAGCTGCACCATGTGCCAATGGCATGCCAAACCCTTGGCCCCACCATGCCAAGCCAACCGCACCTCGCCTTGGCCCCACCATGTTAAGCCGTCCGTGCCAAACCCTTGGCCCCACTATGCCAAGCCATCCGCGCCATTTGCATTGGCCCCACCATGCCGACCTTCCCTATGCGGCTACCAAAACGAAGGCGTGCGACGATCAACGACCACCCTTCCATCCTAGATGCAAATACTAGCCGTCCAAGGTCGCCAAACAACGCATGGTAACTTTTGGCCCAAAACCCTAGTTTTGGCCACGCCAAACACAAGCGCAAGGCATGCCATGCCACATGTGCCAATGGCATGCCAACCACCTTGTCGCGCCCCACCATGCCGGCCTTGCCTATGTGGCTACCAAAACGAAGGCGTGCGACAATAAATAGCAACCCTTCCATCCTAGATACGAATCCTAACCGTCCAAGGTCGCCAAACAACGCATGGTAACCTTTGGCCCAAAACCCTAGTTTTGGCCACGCCAAACCGCGCCAAGGCATGCCATGCCACATGTGCTACTGGCATGCCAACCACCTTGCCGCGCCCCACCATGCCGGCCTTCCCTATGCGGCTAACAAAACGAAGGCGTGCGACGATCAACGACCACCTTTCCATCCTAGATACGTATCCTAGCCGTCCAAGGTTGCCAAACAACGCGTGATAACCTTAGAATTCTTCCCGAGTTTTACTTTCGGGCTGTTTTCACCTCCCGAACAAGCTCAAAACCTAAATATTCACGTGCAGGGAGATAGGAAATTCTTTTCCAAACAGAATGGAGGGGCGGACCATGAAAATCCGAGTCCGTATGAGAATTCTACATCGATTCTAGTAAAGGGCGCTAATTAGAGTTTCAACATACCAAACCCTAATTTAGGCAAAGCCGCAAGCGCTTCCCTTCCAAGCCACACACTTCCAGTGGCTCCACTCCAAGATAAAGCCATGTCGGCCATGCTTTCATGCCGCTGGCTACCAAACGAAGGGTTGCAATAATCAACGGCTGCCCTTCCATCTGAGATGCAGATCTCAACCGTTCAAGTTTGCCACCTAACGCATGGCAACTTCCAGCCCAAGGCCAAACATCACGGTTTATACTAAAACCCTAATTTTTGCCACGCCTAAACTATTCCAAGCCATGCCGGCCCTGAACCATGCCGCTGGCTACCAAACAAAGGGTTGCAACAATCAACGCCACCCTTCCATCTGAGATGCAGATCTCATCCGTCCAAGGTTGCCAGCTAACGCATGGCCACCTTTGGCCCAACGCCAAAATCCTAGCTTGGCCACACCTAACCACGTTAAAGCCATGCTGGCTATGCTTTCATGCCACTGGCTACCAAGCAAAGGGTTGCAGTGATCAACGGTTACCCTTCCTCTCAAGATGTAAAATCTCGACCGTCGAGGGGTTACCGAGCCGGCAAGTCTCCCAAGATCAACTTGCCAAACTGATCGCGGTCGTAAGCGTCAAAAATAAATTACACTTTCTTACTACTCAAAATATAAATATAGCAAGGGCAAGAAAGGATCGATCCCACAGAGAGGTCTAGGTTGTCAATATGTTATGGTTTCTATATAAAACACCGAGGATTTTGATTTTTATAAACGGAAATAAATAAAAGCAAAACAAATAAAAGTAAACACGCAAATAGAGGATGTGAAATATTGGGTAAAGGTTTCATCTTCAATTGTAAACAAGTTTATGAATATATGAATAGAATTCGTATTTAATCTCGCTATCATCAAAAGCCTAGAGAATCAAGAGAGCAAGATAATCTATTAATTTCCTAATTCATCACACACACATTAGGGCTGCGTATGTGAATTCTACCTAAAGAATAACCTAACGCCTTGCGCTAATTAAGTTCAATTCCTAGGAGCATTAAGTTTCATAAATAGGCTAATCAATGCAATTGTAATACATTGCGCAAAACAATTCGAACAAAGGTCAATTTCTACATATGAATACAAGGATGTATCACTACAACCTAGCATCATATCATGCTACTCGTATTCAAGGTTATCGCTCGATGAAAACCCTAAAATAGCTATAGGTATGGATGTGAGTTCAATCAATTCTAGACTTAACTAAACAAACATTCAATCATATTGCAATACTTCAATCATGCAATTATCATAACCCGTAGAAGTCAAACGATAATATTGAGAGAAAACTAATTCATAAAAATCATAACTTGGTTGCAAAATCCAACTACATCTTCAACCAATAATAAAAACTTAGTTACTCATGGCATAGGAGTTCATAGCAAGAAGAAGGAGAAAACCTATCATGTTTCTAAACCCTAGAACCAAAAGTATGAGTTCTCCCTAATGGAGATATATCCCTAGGTTTGAGAAAGACTTCTATTTATATGTTTCTTCAATTCCATAAACTCCTTCCAATATTAGGTCTTCTCAAAACCCATCTCCAAGTGGTCCACCAAGCCCATGTGTGAGAAAAACCCATGTAGAAAATACGCCGCTGAAAACGGGATTATGGCCGAAATTGGCCGGAAAAGTCGCCGTGGAAAGTATCTCGGGTGACTGCAAAGTCCGCCGGTCACCGGCTCGCCGAGTCAACTCGGTCGGGTCAACGGTCGTCCAGGTCAACTCGGTGGGACCGAGTCAAACCGAGTCGTGGTCAAGAGTCATATCATCTTCTCGTCGGACTCAGTCGATGAGTCGAGCCGAATGGGGCGACAACCCTTTGCACACTCGAACTTGTACAAAGACAATCATTGTGCTTCACAGGCTCCTTGGCCACCATCTTGGTCGTGCATATATCTCCCATTCACAACTGCAATACACAACTCATCCTACCAGAACCTTGCCATTCAATCCAGCCTTAGCACCTGACTATCACCAGCCTCAAATCATCAATCAATTCACAGCATTTCAAGTTCATGCCTTGCCACACTTGAGCTTCACTTTCTCATTGAGTTCCACCAAATACCCCTTCACCAAAGCATTCAAATGTACCACCACTGCCTGCTTCAACTCCAGCATTGCTCTTTCATACTCTGTAAGGCATATTTCATCATTATTCCGCTTCAGTTCCTGAATGATAAGAACCACCAGCCTGTCACAGCACACTTTACAACAATTCCAAGCAGCTTTCAATTCCCCGCAAGCGCTCACATCCACCGCAAAACCGGGTAGTACTAAACCACTGCAGTTCCAGCCTACAAAGATCAGTCCCATCTCCTTTGTATCATATTAGCTCCATCTTCTTGTAACCACAACCGGTCTGAAACACCACCATCATTCCATAGCTTCTCAACTCTTCTCAGCACCAGATCCGTCAATTCACAGCTCACTTGCAGCTGCAACTGCCAGTCACAAACAAGACCACCTCTGCAGCATTGCCATAACAACAGATAACACCACCAGTGCCTGACTCAGGACCCATTACTCAGCTGCATTGGTACATCTCTCATCTTCATTGTCAACTTCTCTGCAAACCTAGACATACATCTAAAGCAGCTTCATCTTGAAATCCACATTGCACACTCGCTCCGTGAGCTCATCAAAGATCATCACAACACCTTGTAACCAATTCCATTTGTAGCTCCGTGTGCAACACCAATCTGCATAACCCATAACTCGCCCATCATTTTTCAATTCCTTCTTCCGGTTCCCCGAATCATCGTTTGGTAACTTCGATGTCAAGCAACGGCAGCAACATCTTCCCTGTAATCTCAGCTTCAACATCAAACCAAGCCATCTGTCTCGTAGCTCAGACCTGCAATTGCTCCTTGCGCTGTAATCTGCCATTTCATGTCTCTACCAACAACATCATTGCACCACTAGTAACCCATCTCCTGCAGCACTTTCACTTGCACCGCAATACACAAAGACACCCACCTCCAACTCTTTCTATCTGCACTTGAGCCCCCGCACAATCCTCTTGCCATTCTCATCTTGAGATGATTCTTGCTACGGCCCATTGTGACCCTCACAGTAAGACCAAAATCATTTCCAATCCTGTCTTGAACAACAACACCTCAACTCATTACCAACGGCGCTCCCATCCATGGCAACACAGTGTACTCAATCTTGAGGTAAACCCATCTCAGATAACCCATCAACAACCCACTCTGCTACTGCAATTTCTGGATCAAACCCCAATCTTCACAGCAGATCACAAATTCAAGGCAAACCCTAGTTTCTTTCTCCCTGTATTCATCGATTCAACTTGAACCCTAAAAGCAATCCACCACCTCTGTTCTTCAACCAAAACCCTTGTATCTTCTCTAACTCAGAACCCTAAATCGTACCAATTACTCAGCCAACAAAACTCCATTGCTATCTTCTGATTCATCAAATCGACACAGTATCCTTTGATTTTCTCTGTTAGAAACCTCAACTTCTATTGACAACCCTTGAGTTCGTTAATTCTTCACTTCTTCTTCAATCCATGGCAGCGGCAGAATTTCTTCATATTTCTTTCTTCTTCATTTAATATTCTCACTGATTCAATTGTCTCGAGAGGTTTGTGTTATCCGAAACAACAAAACCAATTCGACCCACTTAGGTCAAATAGTCTGGGGAAAGACTATTAACACCCATGGGTGCTTTTAGTGAGACTCCACCGGTTGTCCCTTATCCTTAATCGGTCCTGTGTCTAGTACACCCTCCAAATAGAGTTGTCCCTTGAGGAATGACTACCCCTTAACGTACAGCGGGGTGACAATAGCACTTCTCTATGAAATGACCATTTAGCCCTTAGTCTTCCAAGTTCTTGTTTTGCTCATAACTTCTTCATACGAACTCGGAATGACTCCATTCTTTCGGCATTGTCTTCATCTTCTCGTCCTCTACACAATGAAAAGTAGAAATCTTGTATTTGAACGAGTTCCAATTGGTCTTTTTGCTCCAAATAACTCCATTGCACCTAATAAACTCAAAAGCACACATAAGATACATAATTTACAAGAAAACTCACAAAGAAAGCATAAATACTAGATATTAAATACGGTGTATTCTACACCTATCAAATTCCCCCACACTTAGACTTTGCTAGTCCTCGAGCAAATCAAACAAAACTTATTCAAAAACATACATACAACTCCGTGACGTCGAGGCTACGGTTAATTTTTTAGCATAAATAACAAGCCTTTAAACCCCTAGGTGTCCCTAGTGGACGAAAGTTATAGTCTCGTGAAGGTTTACAAGAGGTCTACCTACAAAACCTATATTTCAAACTCGGTCTATTTGTGACAAATCAATGAACGAATCCAAATTGACTACAGGAGGAGGTACCTTGCAAATTCAATTCATATATTAGTAAATAAACTCTAATTAGATAGTCGAACAAGCCACAATACTCGGAAACTAACAAACCACAATCACAATGAAAAGATTAAGAAGATTGATATAGATGTAGATGTTGGCGAATATTCACAAGTGTTCGATGTTTCCCATATCTGTCTGAAGGTCACTGATAAGATGAACCTAATCCTATTGGATTGAGCTACTTGATGTTGAATGCTACATCAAATCAATTGGCATATACAAGGGAACCAAGAGTGACTTTATTCAACACAATAATAATTTCTTTTTTTTTTATATATGATTGGATCAAATCGGATCCATTTCTCTTTTTTTTTTTTTTAGACAAGCGCATGATTAGATCTTTTGGATCCAAGCGCATGCTTCTTGTCGGCAAGTACATGATAGTTGCCTTGGATCCCGCATTCCACGCTTGTTTAGCGACGGAGACAGGGACTACGTTTCACACATACTGCTATCCCCAAGTGTCATTCTTTATTCCGTTTTGGTCTTATTGGTCGGTCTTTTTTTTTTTTTTTTTTTTTTTTTTTTTGTTCAATTTTTTCCTCTTTTTCTAGTAACTCAATCACTCTATTTCATCCTAGCAGTAATAACACGTCGATGTTTAGTGACCCACCAAAGCACTTAGAGAACAATAGATAAATATGGAAAAATAAAAATAGAATGTGATATGGTGATATTCCGAGATATGGTAACAACTATCATGTTACTTTGTGATTTCGAGCTATATTCTTCCCTTTAGTTAATTGGTTCCTCAACTCCCGCATTCAAAATGGTTCCATCCACTAATGGTGTCATTCTAAAAGCACAAGTTCTAGATTTGAGTTCAAAAGCACAAATTTTTTTCTTGGTTTTTATTTTTCTGATTTTTTTTTTTAAAGGCATAAAACAAACTAAAACATATAAATGCTCCCCCACACTTAAACTTTACATTGTCCTCAATGTAAAATTGAATCGTCCAAAGAAGGTTCAAGGTGGGAAATTCCGCAAATGATATGCAAAAACAAGAAAATAAAGATAAAAGCAAATGCATAAAAATAAAAAGATAAGGATAAAGATACAAAACCGGTGGGTTGCCTCCCACTTAGCGCTTGTTTTAAATTCGACACCGACTTACTTCTTGTAAGATTCATTCCCCATACACCAATAATCGAAAAGTTGGGGATCATTCCATAGAACCTGTTTTGCAAACACTAGCTTCACACAAATATTAGTACAATAAAGCAAAAGTGAAGCTAATAACCGATAAAAGCTTCCCCCACACTTATTCTTGTCTACACTTGGAAGTGTATAAAGAATATAGAAGTCGGGTACTTCCACGGTTTCTTGTTCCATAACCTGCATAGTATGAGAATCAAGTATCTCTAATGGCGGAAAACGAGAAACAAAGTCATTCAACAATGTTTTCGAAGCACATACATTCAAACCAATAAGAGGTAAAGGAGAAGAAACAATAGGCAAAGGGTTAGATAAACCTTTCACAATCTCTTGTATTACGGAATCCTCTTCATCCTTGAAAAACTCAAGCGAATTATTCACCTCTTGTATATCATGGTCCTCTATCAAACCTTGCAACCATTCTTCGTCCGTTTCGCCAGTAACCAAAGTTTCGACATAAACATCATCATTACAATCATATGCAAGCTCAATTGGGTCTTCCACAATATTGGTCATAACTGTCTCATTCTCAACATATTCCTCCTTTTTGTTGTAAGGCACATACTCTTTTGCGGATCCAAATTTTATTATAAGAAACTCTTTTAGAACACTCGAAAATGCATCATCCTCAAGCTCCACCCTTTGAATAGGCTCTTGATCATTATTAAGATCAATGCTTGAGTAATCTACACAAGTGTCGACAGATTCCTCTTCGTCTTCATCTTGATCCCAAAAAGACTCCATTGTACACTCCTGGGATGTCACCATGAGTTGGTTCAAACGATGTATTTTCATAATAATCATCATCACTATCATAGTCATCATAACATTGGTCCTCGCTGAATTTAGTGTTGCTAATCTCGAACTCATCCTTTTGAATAGGTGAATGATCATTATTACGATCAAGAGTTGAGTTAACTACACAAATATCAACAAAAGTCCCCGAAGGTTCGCCTTTTTCAACATAATTATTCATTTCCTCCTTGTACTCATCAATGCCCTTTCTTATGTCGGAAACACCTCTTTGAAGCTCTTGGAGTGATCCATCCAAATTCTGAATATAGTGTTCCATTTGTTTGTAAAGCTCATTCGACAAAGAAAAAGTAGAATTACTTACGAAGTTATTGTTAGGCCAATTATATTCCCTTTGAATGGGTGGATGATCATAACTACGATCAGAAATTGGGCCAAACATACTATGAGCACATTCGGTCGATGAAATTGGTTCCACGCTTGGTTGTCTACGAATTGACTCCATGCTGTCCATAAATTGTTGCATTTCATCTACCAAATTAGAGGAAATATTATAAGGAAAACAACTATTCTCCCCTCCTTGTGGTTGCTCACTTACATAACCACCATAAGAAGGTTGATATGTATGAGAATAAATCATAGGGTACGTGGAGTATTGATCATAGCCAAAGGATTGGTTTTGATTATACTCCCCATAAGGGTGATAATTGTTATGTTGTTGAGGTTGAAAGCCGTATTGATTGCTCCAATATGCTCCGTCCATAATAGGTACCTGAAATACAATTCTCAAACCAAGGTTAAAACCAGAAAATAAGAAAAACAAAAGTAAGACTAAAAACAAAAACAAGAAACCAAAAACAATTAACAACCGTTGCCTCCCCGGCAACGGCGCCAAAATTTGATCGGTCGTAAGCGTCAAAAATAAATTAAACTTTCTTACTACTCAAAATATAAATATAGCAAGGGCAAGAAAGGATCGATCCGGAGAGGTCTAGGTTGTCAATATGTTATGGTTTCCTATATAAAACACCGAGGATTTTCAGATTTTTATAAACGGAAATAAATAAAAGCAAAACAAATAAAAGTAAACACGCAAATCGAGGATGTGAAATATTGGGTAAAGGTTTCATCTTCAATTGTAAACAAGTTTATGAATATATGAATAGAATTCGTATTTAATCTCAACTTATCATCAAAAAGCCTAGAGAATCAAGAGAGCAAGATAATCTATTAATTTCCTAATTCATCACACACACATTAGGGATGTGTGTGTGAATTCTACCTAAAGAATAACCTAACGCCTTGCGCTAATTAAGTTCAATTCCTAGGAGCATTAAGTTTCAGAAATAGGCTAATCAATGCAATTGAAATACATTGCGCAAACAATTCGAACAAAGGTCAATTTCTACATATGAATACAAGGATGTATCACTACAACCTAGCATCATATCATGCTACTCGTATTCAAGGTTATCGCTCGATGAAAACCCTAAAATAGCTATAGGTATGGATGTGAGTTCAATCAATTCTAGACTTAACTAAACAAACATTCAATCATATTGCAATACTTCAATCATGCAATTATCATAACTCGTAGAAGTCAAACGATAATATTGAGAGAAAACTAATTCATAAAAATCATAACTTGGTTGCAAAATCCAACTACATCTTCAACCAATAATAAAAACTTAGTTACTCATGGCATAGGAGTTCATAGCAAGAAGAAGGAGAAAACCTATCATGTTTCTAAACCCTAGAACCAAAAGTATGAGTTCTCCCTAATGGAGATATATCCCTAGGTTTTAGAAAGACTTTTCTATTTATATGTTTCTTCAATTCCATAAACTCCTTCCAATATTAGGTCTTCTCAAAACCCATCTCCAAGTGGTCCACCAAGCCCATGTGTGAGAAAAACCCATGTAGAAAATATGTCCAAAAATACGTCATAGGAAAATCGGGATTATGGTCGAAATTGGCCGGAAAAGTCGCCGGAAAGTATCTCAGGTGACCGGCAAAGTCCGCCGGTCACCGGCTCGCCGAGTCAACTCGGTCGGGTCAACGGGTCAGCTCGGTCAACTCCCGGTCGGACCGAGTCAAACCGAGTCGGGGTCAAGAGTCGATCATCTTCTCGGGGACTCGAGTAAGTGAGTCGAGCCGAATGGATCGACAACCCTTTGCACGCCCGAACTTGCAAAGACAATCATTGTGCTTCGGCTCCTTGGCAGCCATCTTGGTGTGCATATATCTCCCATTCACAAATCGCAATACACAACTCATCCTACCGTAACCTTGCCATTCAATCCAGCCTTAGCACCCGACTATCACTGACCTCAAATCATTAATCAATTCCAAAAGATTTCAAGTTCATGCCTTGCCACACTTGAGCTTCACTTTCTCATTGAGTTCCACCAAATACCCCTTCACCAAAGCATTCAAATGTACCACCACTGCCTGCTTCAACTCCAGCATTGCTCTTTCATACTCTGTAAGGCATATTTCATCATTATTCCGCTTCAGTTCCTGAATGATAAGAACCACCAGCCTGTCACAGCACTTTACAACAATTCCAGTGCTTTCAATTCCCTGCAAGCGCTCACATCCACTGCAAACTGGGTAGTACTAAACCACCAGTTCCATTTACAAAGATCGGGCCCCATCTCCTTTGTATCATATTAGCTCCATCTTCTTGTAACTCTCAACCCGGTCTGCAAACACCACCATCATTCCATAGCTTCTCAACTCTTCTCAGCACCAGATCCGTCAATTCACAGCTCACTTGCAGCTGCAACTGCCAGTCACAAACAAGACCACCTCTGCAGCATTGCCATAACAACAGATAACACCACCAGTGCCTGACTCAGGACCCATTACTCAGCTGCATTGGTACATCTCTCATCTTCATTGTCAACTTCTCTGCAAACCTAGACATACATCTAAAGCAGCTTCATCTTGAACTCCACATTGCACACTGCTCTGTGAGCTCATCAGCATCATCACAACACCTTGTAACCAACTCCATTTGTAGCTCCAGGTGCAACACCAATCTGCATAACCCATAACTTTCGCCCATCATTTTTTAATTCCTTCTTTCTCGGTTCCCTGGAATCATCACTGGTAACTTCCAATGTCAAGCAACGGCAGCAACATCTTCCCTGTAATCTCAGCTTCAACATCAAACCAAGCCATCTGTCTGTAGCTCAGACCTGCAATTGCTCCTTGCGTTGTAATCTGCCATTTCATGTCTCTACCAACAACATCAGTGCACCACTAGTAACCCATCTCCTGCAGCACTTTCACTTGCACTGCAATACACAGCACACCCACCTCCAACTCTTTCTATCTGCACTTGAGCCCTGCACAACTCTGCCATTCTCATCTTGAGATGATTCTTGCTTACAACCAATGTGACCTCACAAAGAAGACCAAAATCATTTCCAATCCTGTCTTGAACAACAACACCTCAACTCATTACCAACAGCGCTCCCATCCATGGCAACACAGTGTACTCAATCTTGAGGTAAACCCATCTCAGATAACCCATCAACAACCCACTCTACTACTGCAATTTCTGGATCAAACCCCAATCTTCACAGCAGATCACAAATTCAAGGCAAACCCTAGTTTCTTTCTCCCTGTATTCATCGATTCAACTTGAACCCTAAAAGCAATCCACCACCTCTGTTCTTCAACCAAAACCCTTGTATCTTCTCTAACTCAGAACCCTAAATCGTACCAATTACTCAGCCAACAAAACTCCATTGATATCTTCTGATTCATCAAATCGACACAGTATCCTTTGATTTTCTCTGTTAGAAACCTCAACTTCTATTGACAACCCTTGAGTTCGTTAATTCTTCACTTCTTCTTCAATCCATGGCAATGCGTAATTTCTTCATATTTCTTTCTTCTTCATTTAATATTCTCATCGATTCAATTGTTCGAGAGGTTGTGTTGTCCGAAACAACAAAACCAATTTGACCCACTTAGGTCAAATAGTCTCGGGATAAACTATTAACACCCATGGGTGCTTTTAGTGAGACTCCACTGGTTGTCCCTTATCCTTAACTGGTCTGTGTCTAGTACACCTCCAAATAGAGTTGTCCCTTAACAGAATGACTACCCCTTAACGTACAGCGGGGGTGACAATAGCACTTCTCTATGAAATGACCATTTAGCCCTTAGTCTTCCAAGTTCTTGTTTTGCTCATAACTTCTTCATACGAACTCGGAATGACTCCATTCTTTCGGCATTGTCTTCATCTTCTCGTCCTCTACACAATGAAAAGTAGAAATCTTGTATTTGAACGAGTTCCAATTGGTCTTTTTGCTCCAAATGACTCCATTGCACCTAATAAACTCAAAAGCACACATAAGATACATAATTTACAAGAAAACTCACAAAGAAAGCATAAATACTAGATATTAAATACGGTGTATTCTACACCTATCACAAACAGAAGCAACATGCTACATGTTTTCCACGAAAACACTCGAGACATCAACGCATGTCACAAACCTGGGGATGCTCATTGGGTATTGGTTTGGCGGTTTACAGCGTGCGGCGTACACTATGCCCGTTATAAGAAAGTGTCATAAGAATGAGGCGGTTAGTAAATATAGGGAGTAATGGTGAAATGCTTTCTTTTATGGAAACATCAATTCCGGGCGTTACCGGTTGCCACCTCCTCCCATTTACTCACCCGTTTTCCATTTCTGAATGAGACCAGAGTATGTTTCACTTCGACTTGTATAAATAGGCATTACCTATTTCCACCGAACAACAAATTCTGTTCAGGAGCATACAACACTCAGAAAACATTTGCTAGCTCTCCATATGTTAGCTTCCCACTTTCTGATACAATTTGTAAAACAACTACTCTTCCAGAATCAACTATTCTGGTCTCAACACTTTCTTCGCTTCCCTCCCCATGAACCAACCCGTCTCCTTCACTTTGTGACCGAAGCAAGTCTGGAACGGCCATTTCTTGGTTTAGCCGGATTTGTACAGATTGATCTCTCGAATCTAAAGTACTCCCTTGCAGTACATTGTTTAAGGTTTAAATTCATTTCTCACCCACACACCCGAAATTACCAAAATCAGCAGAAACCGTTTTCACCCTCAAACAATTGGTGACCACAGTAGGAGATTGATCTCTTGGTTACAATATCAATTTCTAATTCCCGATCTCATACTTCAACCCAGAGACATCAAGGTGGTGGAAGCAAACAATCCGCTCAAGGATCGACGACTCAGTTACCAGTCATAACACGACAATGGGTGACTGGGGACTTCCAAGATGGTAGAAGCAAACGATCCGCCCAGGGATCGAAGACTCGATTATCAGATGACTCAGGGACCACTGGCGACTTTCCACGATCACGGCGGTGCTTCCCACAAAACTCAGACTTGCACCCGGAAGATCCATTTTTCGTTAGGAGATCCGAAAAACCGAGTAAGTCTTGCTAGAAAAAATACATGGTATACTACTTCAAATCTTCACAGAGATGATAAAAAACGATAGCCATATTGTTCCCATGTTTCATTTAATGCATTCTACTGTCGCACAACATTCATAATTCCATGGCTTTCCTGGGATACTTATGCTAATTATAGTCATAACCAAAACAACATTATTTTAAAATAATTCATTCCAAAATAATAATCCAAAACCGTCATAGATAACAGCTATCTATCAACTCAATTCAAATCAAACCATAAACTAGGCGCTTTGTTTGCCTTTCAAAAAAAAAATAGTCACCTACCCGTACGTGCCTACTTTGCATAATAATGATTACCCGTCACTATTCATGAGGTAGCCGACGTTACTACGGTGATATTCGAAGATGAATTGTTTATGATGAAGTATTTCTTACAAGTTTATGAAAGGCATAACCATGGCTAGGGTTTATGATTCGAAGAAAAATATTTCTCAGATTTATGGAAGGCATACCTATGGCTAGGGTTTGCACCAACACGAGAAAACAAGAGAACAAATTGAAAGAGAAACGTTGGAGTACATAGATGGAATATGCCTGCCCACTTTATTGCTACCACGCTACCGCTAACACCAGGACGTGATAACAAAGATACGAGATAAAAAGGGGAGCCAACCCCTTTCATAAGCATAACACTTTTTGGAATTTGAATAAGGAAAGGATTTCCTGTTTGAGCTACATATGGAAAGAGGAAACTGGGCCCGTAAGAACAAGTCCGCGCCACGCCAAGCCAGCGTCGTGCCAAGCTAGCGCCGTGCCAAGCCAACATTCCGCGCCATGCCGAGCCAACAGTTCGTGCCATACCAAATCCAAGCCAGCGTCCATGCCAAGCCAGCATCCATGCCAAGCCAGCGTCCATGCCAAGCCAGCGTCCACGCCAAGCCAGCGCCCATTCCAAGCCGATCCAGCGCTAACAGCTTGCATCTTTTCAGCGCCAGCAACTTGCATCCTTTCCAGCATTAACAACTTGCATCTTTCCAACGCCAACAGCTTGCATCCTTTCCAGCGCTAACAACTTGCATCTTCATCCTTCCAGCGTTACTCTTGAACGGCCAGTAGAAGGGAATCAGCAATCTAATTTCATCACACATAAAGATCAGGAACGACTTCTCCAAAATCGAAGCAAAGAAAATCAGCAACCCCCCGAGTTCATAAAGACCCTTTTCCTGTCAGGAGATGCATGATTTCTGGGGACTTCGCCCGCAAAATCATGCAGATGAAACATTTATATGAGATTATATATTTCCCAAGGCACAACGTCAAGACATATTTGCAGCCCTCAACCGCACTGCATCAGGAAAGCAGCTGTTTCCAGCCAGGTAGCCGTTCCCAAATCCCAACCTCTATTGGAAAGCACGATTGATAAATGGAACTGGGGACTCCTAACCACTGTTCGCTTGAAGGGTGTCCAGTTTTACAACACACTGATTGATTGACGCAGCCTCTCCGCTTCAACGTCCTCCAGTAGCGGCCCCGCTTCAACGTTCGCTTCAGCAGCCGCTCCGCTTCAGCGTTATCTCCATAAGCTGCTCCAGGATCCGAAGACGAAGCTTTAGCGTTTTTTGCCCTATAAGTTTCAACGTCCTCTCCAAGAACCGAAGCCGCTTCAACGCTTCCTTCCCGCTAAAGCTCGTGTTCATGGAAAGTTTGCTCGCTTACGCATCCAGCCAACCTACTTTGTTACCATGACAATGTAGTCTCTTCTGATCACCTTTTCTGCCGAGAAACGGTTCCGCTCTTTTGTTGATACCAGCGAGAGATTCACCAAAGCACGATCACTACAAAGATGGAAATATGTAAACCACATTTGGGGACTGAGGATCTACACAGAATCCCTTCACTGTCAAAGCTCAGAAGACACGGTCAAACAAAAGGTCATAGTCACGACGAGGTCATTTACTTTTCAAGGGTGCAGCATAAGAATATCATCACATCTCAGTCTAGAAGACGCCTGCAACACTTTACAAGGCCGCGGTGGATCCCAAGCCTGCTCAGAAGAAACAACTTCAGAAACTAAAGAAAAGTGTGACTGGGGACTGCTCATCGCAGTCCATCCCGATGACCATCAAAGATTCATGAGATAACCCCAGAGACACGGCTGAAACATTTTCTTGAAGAAGCGAGAGGAGCCACGATAATCAACATAACTCTCTCATTTTTACCACTTTACTATCCAGTATTTCATCCATGTGATATTCTCGAGCATCCCAAATGGGTCACATCCGTAAGAGTACAATAAGCTTGTATCGAATCCCGTGGACGTTGATTCAAGGCGATGCAATGAAAGTAGGATACACATGGGGACTACCAAAGACGGGGGTGCTTTCACCCCTCAACCAGGTGTTATTTTTGATTTCAACATCATCACTGTCAAAGTTTTACAAGCCGCAGGAATTTCTCAACACGAAGCCTTACATGTGCATCGAAGACTCCAAAAGCACGCCACATATATACATTCACATGTTCGGTCGTGCCATCGGATCTAACAGAAATATAACTGGGGACTGCTCACCGCATCCCTACGTTTCGATTTTGTCCTTGTCTGTCACCATCTTATGCTTACCTCGCAACAATGCCCCTGTTCCGAGCTAAGCAGGGGACTTAATGTTGATGGTGGTTTTTAGCTTAGGGTTAAAATCGTGAAACCCTAGTCGACAAGTGACGTCACGTAACTTGAGTAATAATGTCTCCACTAAGCGCATTTATTGAACCCTTTAATATGTCTGCGAAAATTACCAGGGTACATTTTTTTAATACTAATTAGGGTTTCTATAAGCCAAACCCTAATTCCCACACCACATGTGCCAATGGAATGCCGTGCCATCCACACCTCCGCGCCAAGGCATGCCAACCATGCCGCCCGCACCACCGTGCCAATGGCAAACCATGCCGCCCACATCTCCGCGCCAAGGCATGCCAACCATGCCGCCGCACCACCGTGCCAATGGCAAACCATGCCAACCACGTCTACCGCGCCAAGGCATGCCGACCATGCTAACCACACCATGCGCCAATGGCATGCCAAACCCTTGGCCCCACCATGCCAAGCCAACCACACCTTGCCTTGGCCCCAACCATGCTAGCCGCACCATGTACCAATGGCATGCCAAACCTTTGGCCCCACCATGCCAAGCCAACCGCACCTTTCCTTGGCCCCACCATGCCAAGCCGCCCGTGCCAAACCCTTGGCCCCACTATGCCAATCCATCAGCGCCATTTGTATTGGCCCCACCATGCCGACATTCCCTATGCGGCTACAAAAACGAAGGCGTGCGACGATCAACGGCCACCCTTCCATCCTAGATGCAAATCCTAGCCGTCCAAGGTCGCCAAACAACGCATGGTAACCTTTGGCCCAAAATCCTAGTTTTGGCCACGCCAAGCATGCAAGGCATGCCATGCCACATGTGCCAATGGCATGCCAACCACCTTGCCGCGCCCCACCATGCCGGCCTTGCCTATGCGGCTACCAAAACGAAGGCGTGCGACGATCAACGACCACCCTTCAATCCTAGATACGAATCCTATCCGTCCAAGGTCGCCAAAAAACGCATGGTAACCTTTGGCCCAAAACCCTAGTTTTGGCCACGCCAAACCGCGGCAAGGCATGCCATGCCACATGTGCCAATGCCATGCCAACCACCTTGTCGCGCCCCACCATGCCGGCCTTCAATATGCGGCTACCAAAACGAAGGCGTGCGACGATCAACAACCACCCTTCCATCCTAGATACGAATCCTAGCCGTCCAAGGTTGCCAAACAATGCGTGATAATCTTAGAATTCTTCCTGAGTTTTACTTTGGGCTGTTTTCACCTTCCGTACGAGCTCAAAACCTAAATATTCCCATGTTGGGAGATAGGAAATTCTTTTCCGTACACAATGGAGGGGCGGACCATCAAAATCCGAGTACGTATGAGAATTCTACATCGATTCTAGTAAAGGGCGCTAATTAGGGTTTCAACATACCAAACCCTAATTTAGACAAAGCCGCAAGCGCTTCCCTTCCAAGCCACACACTGCCAGTGGCTCCACTCCACGATAAATCCATGCCAGCCATGCTTTCATGTCGCTGGCTACCAAATGAAGGGTTGCAATAATCAATGGCTGCCCTTCCATCTAAGATGCAGATCTCAACCGTTCAAGTTTGCCACCTAACGCATGGCAACTTCCGGCCCAAGGCCAAACATCACGGTTTATACTAAAACCCTAATTTTGGCCACGCCTAAACTATTCCAAGCCATGCCGGCCCTAAACCATGCCGCTGGATGCCAAACAAAGGGTTGCAACAATCAACGGCCACCCTTCCATATGAGATGCAGATCTCATCCGTCCAAGGTTGCCAGCTAACGCATGACCACCTTTGGCCCAACGCCAAAATCCTAGCTTGGCCATACCTAACCACGTTAAAGCCGCTGGCTGCCAAGCAAAGGGTTGCAGTGATCAACGGCTACCCTTCCTCTCAAGATGTAAAATCTCGACCGTCGAGGGGTCACCACCGAGTCGGCAAGTCTCCCAAGATCAACTTGCCAAAAAGCAGCAACATGCTACATGTTTTCCACAAAAACACTCGAGACATCAACGCATGTCACAAACTGGGGGATTCTCATTGGGTATTGGTTTGGCGGTTTCTGACGTGCGCGTACACTACGCCCGTTATAAGAAAGTGTCATAAGAATGAGGCGGTTAGTAAATACAGGAGTAATGGTGAAACACTTTCTTTTATGGAACATCAATTAGGGCGTTACTGGGTTTGCCACCTCCTCCCATTTACTCACCCGTTTTCCATTTCGAATGAGACAGAGTACGTTTCACTTCGACTTGTATAAATAGGCATTACCTATTTCCACCGAAAAACAAGTTCAGGTCAGGAGCATACAACACTCAGAAATCATTTGCTAGCTCTCCATATGTTAGCTTCCCACTTTCTGATACAAGTCGTAAAACAACTACTCTTCCAGAATCAACTATTCTGGTCTCAACACTTTCTTCGCTTCCTTCCCCATGAACCAACCCTTCTCCTTCACTTTGTGACCGAAGCAAGTCTGGAACAACCATTTCTTGGTTTAGCCGGATTTGTACAGATTGATCTCTCGAATCTAAAGTACTCCCTTGCAATACATTGTTTAGGGTTTAAATTCGTTTCTCACCCACACACCCGAAATTACCAAAATCAACAGAAACCGTTTTCACCCTCAAACACCAGGTATGCTTCAAACTTAGATAATGTTGGTTGAATTGATCCAAAATTTCAAAAAAAAAAATGTAAATTTTTTAACTAGATTTGGGCTAGGTCAAGGGAGTTCGGTTACCTTATGTGAAGAACAGGTAACCGAACACATCTGAAAGTGTAGTTCGGTTACTTTTTCCAAAGACGCAGGTAACCGAACTCGATCTTAATGGATCTTTTTAGTCGTTCGGTTAACAGTCATATTACCAAACTTTGTATATAGGATTTATATAGTTATGTTCGGTTTGCCCGCAATGTTGCCAAACTTTAGGGTCTAGAAGTTAGGTTGGTTCGCAACCAAATATCTAACCGAACTTTACTTAAAAATAAGATTATACCAAGTGTACAAAGTTCGGTTGGTTAGCAAATTATAACCCTACCAAATTTCTAACTGAACTTGACGTAAAAATAAGATTATACCAAATGTAAGAAGTTCGGTTGGTTCACAAAACTACTTTACCAACCGAATCATGTGTTCGGTTATTTCGATAAAATTGTTTGGTTGCCGAACTTATTTGTGTTTGTGATTGATGTTCTTCCATTTCTTGTAGATTGAATGCCAACCTATACCAATGGATGATGAACCTTCTCCGGTTGATATGTTGTTCGAAGATACATCCTATCACTATGCCAATGAGTTGGTATTTGACTTACCTATTGATGCGAAGAATTGGGCTAGAGAACATGCCAAGAAATCCATGTGTGTATTAGTTTTGAATGGAAAAGAAAGCAAAACTCGTTTTGAAATGGTTTGTGAGAGAAGTGAAGATCCCGATGTTAGTCACAAGAGGAAGGGTTATGTGTATCAAGGAAAGACGACGAGGAAGAACACAACATGCTCAAAGAAAATTAAATGTCCGTTCAATATAGTATTTAAGAAGTGCAAAAAAATGAAGGGATGGATTCTATCTATGGATGTTGTGGAAGGTCATAATAACCACCCTCCTCCGGAACATCTTGAAGGACATTCAATGGCCGCAAGGCTCACTCCTCAAGAAATGGAGAAAATAGCTAAATTTAGGAGAATGGGTATTTCACCACTTAATATGCTTCGCTTACTAAAGGATGATAACAAGGATAACATATCATCTTTTTCCGCCATTTGCAATGCAATTGAGACAATTAAATGGAATGAATGGAAGATTATACAAGTGATGCAACAATTATTTTTTTGCGCTCAAGAGAAAGGCTACGCGGTTCAAAAGAAGGTAGGTCCGGAAGAAGAAATAACGCATCTCTTCATTGCGCATCCGAAGAGTGTTCAATTGGATTAATGCTTCCATGAAGTTATTATAATGGATTTCACTTACAAGACTAACAAATACAAGATGCCATTGTTGAAAATTGTTGGTCGTACATCGACGAAGTCACCGTCTACCGTTGCTTTTTGTTTTCTAAAGGATGAACAAGAACCAAGTTACACTTGGGCGCTAAAATAATTGAAGTCCATCTGCCGAGATGATGATATCCCCGGGGTTATAGTGACAGACAATGATGTAGCATTAATGAACACAATCGAGAGAGTCTTCCCATTAGCACATAATATGCTTTGTACGTTCCATATGTGGTGTAATGTGATGAATAGGTGCAATCCTCAAATTTTTCCACCAAAGAGGAAAGCATTTGAAGAGATTAGTAAGCTACCGGAAGATGAACAAGCGGATGCAAAAGAGGAATTCGATAGACAATATATTCTAAATCATGCTAAATGGGTTGCTTTCTCCGGTGAATGGGATTCATTGACTTGGTCTCTCACCGAAGAAGAGTATAATCTAAATCTTGCCGCACTTATCGAACATTAGTCTAGCCCCGAAAATCCCGAAGATATTGTAACGCATGTGGTTGAGAAATGGTTGGAACCGCACAAAGAGCGCTTCATTTATGCATTTACCAACCACTATAAACACTTTGGGAATCAAGCGACAAGTTTGGTAGAATCGGCTCACCACCGGTTGAAGAAAAATCTTTTTGGATGTGTCGATAATTTTGTGATTGTATTTAACGCATTGGAGAATTACTTCAACCGCGAAATCGATAGAATTAAAGAGAAGTTTCAAAAAACCCGCATCATGAAGTACAAAAAGATGGTAACATCAAGAAATTGGAGGACCTTCGGTTGTTCAAGGGACTCCATTATAATGTTTCACATGCTTGCATTAAGAGGTTAATGGTAGAGGTGAATTTGATTGACATATGGGGAACCAAGCCGGAAAAGGTGTGTGTTTGTAACATGATGAAGTCTATGGGACTCCCTTGTCGCCATATAATAGTTAACTTTGAACATGGCATAATCCCTTTAAGAGATATAGATCCTTATTGACAACAATTAAGTTTTGTCCCTCCTCCAAAGGGTGATGCCAGATAAGAGTTTGGTGATAATGAAATGGGAAGAATCGTTCTCGAGATGTACCGGAACATGAACAAACTCGAAAGGCAAATTTTTTGGGATGACATGCAGACAATCGTTTATCCGCACACTTCGGAGAATGTCCAAGAACCGAAAAAGGCAAGGGCAAAGGTAGGCCAAGCACCAAAGAAACAAAAAAAAAAAAAACAAGTAAGAGAATATGCAAAGGTGTTGGTTAAGAGGAAAAGTGAAATGAACGCTTTTACCAGAGATCCTTCGGAGCATGAGCATACCGCGGCGAAGTACCAAGAGGATTCCAAGAAACAGGCTACGAGTATTATGGAAAAGGGCGAAACAAGTGAACGGGATACGAATAAAAAATGACTGATGTTACACTCGCCACCAACCCAACCTACTCCATCGGAACCGAGCAAACCAACTCAACGAGACGTGAAGTTTAAGGCTCCAATGTTCCTCATCCAACAAAGGAGTCGACCAATTGATGATATACCACCATTTACTAATAAAAGTTATTTGGATGAGCTACCTCTTTATATTAGAGAGTACGTCATATCCACCGGCGACGTCCCTCCGGATGGTAGTTGTGGTTTCCATGTTGTCGTACAACAACTAGGGCCCTTTACCCAAGGTGCCAAGCTATATAATGATTGTCCAATCACTTATGTCCGACAAAGGTTGTTGATGAAGCTAAAGGAGAACCCTGAATTTTACAAGACAATATTATGAGATGAGGATGACAGTCTTAATGTGCAGTTTGTTAGGTATCAACGCCGTCTCCACGGGGGAGATCCAATCACAAGGTATCTTGGGCATGCCGATATGTGGCCACTTAATCGCCGACGCATTCAATTGCGTGGTTCATTATTTCTCAAAAGATGCTAGTTTCACATACACTCCGAAAACAACCATATGTGTCGAGAAACTTAAACATAAAACATTGGTGATTGCGTTGATTAAGAACAACCACTTTATAGGCCCCGGTTAGAAGACAATTGTCCATTTCCTCCGATATCTGGAAACTCTTATTGGCATGGATTTAACCCCGACATAATGTTGGGTTGGTGCATTATGTATACGCATAACATGAAGATGTGGAAAGCTTTGAAGGATTCTGACGAAATTATACACGAAGGTGAAATTGTCATTGAGGATGATTAAATATATCATTAATTAAACTAAGTATGGTTTGAACATCATATTATGAATTAAAGATTGTGTTTTTTGGAATTATAGTGTAGTTGTATAACTTGATTTTATTTTTTCAAGGTTTATAGTGATATATTCGGTTAGGAAAAGAAGTTTATGTAGCAACCGAACTGCCTAATTCGGTTTCCTGGTACAATTTCGCAGGTAACCGAACCCTATGCTGAACTGTCATTCAAAGTAGTTCGGTTACGTATTAAATTTCACAGGTAACCAAACTGCTACTACACTCTCCCTGGTTTTGGAAGCATTGAGTTCGGTTACCTGGTAAAATTTCACAGGTAACCAGACAACTATTACATTAGGACTGGTTTTGGAAGCACGAAGTTCGGTTACCTGAGCAATTTTAGCAGGTAACCGAACTAACAAGAATAACTCATAATTTTTTTAAGTACGAAGTTCGGTTACCTGTCAGTTTTTACCAGGTAAACGAATACCACTTTGTAACTTCTGATTTTTTTTTCATTGTTAAGTTCGGTTATATCGCAAATTTGCGAACCAACCGAACTTTGAGACTACAAAGTTCGGTTGCTTACGATTTTTGGCCTACTAACCGAACTACCTTGTTGTATCTCAAAATTTTTTTGTGCAATGAAGTTCGGTTAGATTGATAAATTAGCCTAATAGCCGAACTAATCCTTTAAAACACACATTAAAAACCAAATTATCAAATTCCTTTATTAATCCACAATACCATAACTAATTGTTGGAAACACAAGAAACCAAACTACCAAATCCTCAATTTAAAAGTTTTCTAAACATAAGAAACCAAACTACTTATTGTTGCAATCACTCATTCACGACGACTACTACGACAAACTCTTTTATTCTTGCATTTAGGAGCTTTAGCTTGTCCTTCATCGTCACTTGTAGTGTCCTCTCCACTGCATTGTTGTTCAACCATCTGACTTAAACCTTCCCCTTCTCGGCGACTCCTCTTCACCGGAATGGTATGGCTTGGATCAAAAATGTTGGGTGATAAAACCTTAGTCCATTGGTTGTTGAAAAGGCGAGGGTACCCAAATATACCTCAAGATAAAACTTTTCCTACCTATAAGTCCGTTCTCCAAAAGTGATTGTCTATGGACTGAGTCGAGACAATGCAACTAATCGGTTCACACTTCGTGTGATCGTCTATGGATACGAGATCGATACAATACAACAACGAAGTATGTTTACTTGATACAAAGTTTCAGACTAATTAACCAAACACAATAGGATTGCTTATCAAGTAAATAGGAATTAACGTTTGTGTGATTTACTTTAATTATAATAAAATAATTATAATGCGGAAAATAAAAGTAAATAACACAACAAGATTTTGTTAACGAGGAAACCGCAAATGCAGAAAAACCCCGGGACCTTTTCCAGAATTGAATACTTTCAGGATTAAGACGCTACACAAAATTACACCTAACTTCGTATAGTTGAGACCAAGTAACTAACCATATAGTTCACTTAGTTCCGTCTGTATTCCCACGCCTCCGACTTGTGAATAAGTCACGTACTTGGAACAATTCCTTTGGTTCCTATTCCAAACAGTAAAGGAACAAAAAATATGTTTGGTATCAACTCTATTCAACCAAGTGATATGAGTCGGAAAAAGGCTCTTCTGTTTATCTTAACATAAACTCCTTCATCGGGTCCTTAGATCTATCTTATATTCAATCACCCAAAGGTAATCGTTTAAGATTAATCTAATCAATACTTTTAATCATAAGGAAACGTATTGATGCCGATCTACTCAATTAATTAATCCAATCTACCACAAGGATAAACCGATTATTAATTGGATCCTCTTTTACCGAAACAAGTATTGTGCAAAAAAAGATTATAAAACCCAAGTCAGATCTTCAATATCTTATTTGTCTTCAAATCTTCTTAAACCTTCAATAAAAACCTGTACACAATCACTTGAATCTCTTGTGATCAATCACGCACAGAATGGAGTCGGTTAACAATGGATTATCACAAGATCATCTTTAGAACTAACAACAGTCTAAAGATCCCTGTCGAAACTCTGAACTAGTTTGAGTGAATCTTATATCAGAAGAGAAGATTCTCAAGAATAAACAAACTAGGGGCAATCAGATTTCAACCACCGTTAGTCAATCAAATCAATCGAAAACAAAGATAAACCGCAATTATCTAGTTTCCACCAACGGTCGCGCTAGAGCTTTTCAATCCCAAAGAAGACTTTAAATTGAGCGGCCGTAAGAGATTTCGCCTAATTAGGTTACTTCTCCTCTCCGAATAGGCTACTATACACCAAGAATAACAACAAAAGAGTAAATTTGTTGTTACGAAGGATTAGTTTGCTAGAAAGGCAAACTTCGTGTATTTATAGACAAGGAAGTTTGGACACCAATGAATTTCCAAAACAAAAAATATTCTCAAGATATTCATAAAAGCACAGATTCGGTTTTCATAATTCCTGGAAAGGCTCTGTCCAAAAATAACGATCGAAATCTCTCGGAAAATCTAATTTGTAAATGCACATTACTAATTCTGTAATTTCCCTACAAAATAAAATTAATAACCTTAATTAAAAGATTCTTAACTTACTTATGTTTCGATCCTAGGATTCTCTTCCCTTAGCCATTAAGGAATATCTTTGAACAATTATAGAAATAAACATTCACAAAGACGTGTTCAAAGTTTGTCGACATCTTAACTTTGTAAGTTCTCTTTCACACTTACAACTTTGAAACCGATTTTCCACACTTCCAAACAAGTTTAGAATTGGTTCATCTCGACTTTCAAGAACTATGTGATTGATCAAACCAACATTCAATCACAATCATGGGTTTACGGTTCTACCAAAACAAGTTTCGGTTCTACCTTCATGTGAGTATTGTGCATAGTCACACTAGCTTCCCAAAAGTTCGGTTGACTAGGTACTAGGATCGGTTCCACACATATATATGGTATCTAACTTATATGTGTTGCACATATCCATAGGATCGGTTTCCTTCTCGCTATAAACCTTGCTGCACCCCATACAAGGATCGGTTCCCTTTGATGTACTGCACCCCTTACTAGGATCGGTTCCCTTTCCCTTACTAGGATCTTTTACCTTTCCCTTACAAGGATCGGTTCCCTTTACCTTACAAGGATTGGTTCCCTTTCCCTTACAAGGTCAGACATACAAAATCCGATCATACCACATGTGATTACTTAAGATCGGTTTTACTAATAGAAGTTATACCAATACATAAGTCAGGCCTTTGTGAACAGTTCTACCAAGAACACAATAAGTTGTGAGCGGTTATACTCTATTACACATATTGGTTGTTCATAAGATATGCAATGAATAACAAAACCAATAACACTGGCAATTTCTTTTCGGTTCACAAACAAGTTTATGAACTTACTTCCTTAGAACACATGTAAACATTGTTCCCTAGGATGAAATCCTCACCTCATACCCATACATAATCACAATAGCATTCAAATGATTATGGCGATGTCTTATCTACAAAGTTTAATGGTTAAGCAATAAACCTCCTATTGTATTCCTTAATACTATGTCTATCCAGAGTTCAAATATGCTTCGCAGTTATGTTTTCAATATGCACGACTTGAAAGATACGTTTGGGAATGAAACAGTTCAAGTCAAATATCGATCACTAACCTCAAGTGGAAGGATGATTGTTGTCGTTTTAGCTCCTTTCTTCTTCACATCTTCAAGTCTTCGCAATACTTGTAATGTCTCATATCCTAATACTTTCAAGCTAACCTATACGAAGTTTAACTCTAGTACATAATCAGGCGACTCTTAACATGAGTTTTGATTCACTAAAATATGACAATTAAACTTGACATACCAATGCTTGGTGGGTTCAACCGAGCCACGCTCTAACAATCTCCACCTTTGTCAATTTTAGTGACAAAACTCTTACATCATATGGATATACAAATTACAATAATTCATTACAATCCGCTTGATTCCCGATTCAACAAAGACAATGAAACTGCTTACATTCAATCCTTGAAAATGTCGCTTTTGACATTACAATAACAAAGCTATTACCCCCCTAAGGAAGATAGGTAGATATTCAATACGCACATCTTTGTTATACCAATCATATGACATGTTACTCCCCCTTAGTCTGTGCTTTCACTCTTTCGTTAGATAAAAACATTCAAGTACCAATGTTCTTTTCCCTAGCGATGCCAATCAATATAAATATCAATGCCATCATCACTTGTTTACTCCATATATTTCTCCCACTTTTTGTCACAAAAATGACAAAGAAACGAAAAAATATAGGACAACACGAAAAGAATCTTACAAATCTCAGAATAGACTTGCAAAGAGTTAGGCACGAGGGTTCCACACATCATGTTCTGATAACCAGTATCAAAATCGAAACTACAAGTAGTCTTATTTTGATATGTTACCAAGGAAACAATTGTTCGAAACAAGTTTTCCAATTTAGTTTAGCAAACCAAAACAACTAAGCATATTAGTCTATTTGTTAAACCGATTGTTCAAAAACAGCCGCTTAATTCTATATATAAGACCAAAATAAAGATAAACTCCATTTTTCTCATCAGTTTCTAATTATCCATAAACTTAGACCTTTCAATTTTAAACAAGACAAGTACTAGGTTAGTTAACTAGCATTTCTTGTTTAGGCATTCAATTAGACTTGAATAACCGAAACCTCACTTCGATAAGTATAACTAAGATCACAATTAACTTAGTTTCTTATCAGGAATCGAATTGGACTAAACAACTCATCCCGTATACATATTATTTCGTTAAGCCATAAATAATTCATACAAACCAAAATAAATCAACTTGCATAATTATTCACCTCAACCTAAGCAATTGAAACAACATAGACATTATAAGCACCGCAATTGCACCGTAATTTTGTAAGCCTAAACGATTGATACCATACAAAAGCAAGATAACAATAGTTTTTCTTATCAGAACCAATTGAATCACACACACACATCAATTGTACCGAAATTTTGTAAGCATAAACAATTGATACCACACAATAAAGCAAGATAACAATAGTTTTTCTTAACCTAACCAATTGAAACACACATCCACACACACATCATGGAATAAATATCAATTGAACCGAAATTTTGTTAAGCAAAAGCAACAAAATATATATAATATAAACTCGTGATTTTCTTAAACAGAAAAAAATTAACTAACAAGATTGTTACCTCAAATTTCGCATCCACTTCTCCAATATGATTGCATCTTCGTCCAGGGAGAATTGATATCGAAATATCACCACGTTGTCATCCTTATGCGTGAACAAAAGAATAACAAGACACCTCAACCTTTACCAGAGAAAGGTTGAAAACCGTTTTTAATCAATTGCAAGCAAAAGTTGAAAACCGTCGAAACACATATGCTTTTATGCTAAACCAAAACCGATTCAACATATTTTGACTTTTTCACATATTGTTTCTATCAGAACCCCTCATAATCCTTTGATAAAGCCTACCTACAAGGGCTAGAACTTAATCTCGTTAAACCAAAAAGTCACCCAAACCATGAGGGTTCACAATATATGAGATCGAATATTAAGGTAGTAAAACCGAAATCAAACATCCCATAAACATACACAGCAATAAGATAAAAGCAATTAAGCACATGCTATATAAAACGAAAACTATCACAAGAAAATTACAATTCAAATAATTTTATTCATAATAGTTTTATTCATAATGGACCAATACAATCAATGAAAGAAATCAAAAAATTGATGTCTATTTTTCATTGCAACCTAGTCATTCATGTCAAAACTGAATGAAGGTACATTACTACTTTTCAGCTTTTGAATTTCTTCAAGTAGAAAGCCTTGTTGCTTGACCAATCTCTTGAAGATGAGAAATTTTCGTGAAGGATTCTGCAAGAGCATGTAATTTGTCTTCGATTGAACACAAAAGTGTGTCAATGCCTCAATACACCGATCTTTCTTCGTAGTATTCTCTCTTTCCTTCTTGCTAAGCCAATCTCCCTTCTCGATTTTACCCTTAATATCAAGAGATAATCCGGACTTAGATTTAAGATGATCTTTCGATCTTGCATCTTCTCCGAGAAACCATTTGATCCAGACCCATAGTTCGGATAAGGAATGATCAAAGAGGAGAAGAATCTTTTTATATTTTTCATACTTCCGAAAATATAATATTCAAAAAGAAAAAAACGAATATATCAAATATCTTCAAATACTAGATATTATTTCCATAATCTACACAAAAGTGCCTTGATTTTTTTTTTCTTCCTCACTCAAATTTGGCACACAAGATGAGGAAAGAATTTTAATATCGATCAAGTGTCATCAGTATGACATTTTCTCTCATTATGGAATTTTGAACAACCAGAGCGTTCTTGATCTAGTATAGTATGAAAAGATCTTTTCTGTTACCTCGAACCAACGAAGTACCTTGAGATGGATCGAAATTGCAAACGCAACTTTTAGCAATTCTGTTTTTATGACAGTTTTTGCATCTTGTCTTATTTATCTCTTCACCATTATATGATTTAATAACATTGGAAGACATGTCCATTCTTAAAATGGGTACATCACTAGTGGTGGGGGAAGGAATAAGATTGACAACTAATGCAACAACATTTTTTCCTCTTCTTCGTAATTATATGAACGGAGGACTCATCTAGAGTTACTGCCCAATGCCTTGCTCCCAGCTTATTTCTTAAGATTGGGACGTCTTTAGCAATATGACCAAACCCTTTACACTTGAAGCATTCATGGATGATATTCATCATCTTCTTCCCGATCCTTTTTGACAGAACTCGATCATGCGGTCGAGAAGATCGATAAGTATCCTTAACGAATCTCTTGTTTCTTTTATTTAAGATATATCGAAACTGTCTAGTAATTAATGACAAAGATTGTTCAATCTCATCATCAGAATTTCTTGTAATCTGCTCATTTGAATCATCCAGCTGTCTATTCCTTTTCATTGAAGTTTTTGGAACTTTTGCTTTAAAAGTGATTCCTTTACTTTGAATAGACTGTGATTCATGATCAAAGATCTTTAACTTACCAACGAGTGTGCTTCGTGTGAGAGTTGAAAGATTAGTTGCTTCTATGATTGCATGCTTCTTAGAATCGTATCTAGATGGCAACGATCTGAGAATCTTGCATACTATATCCTTTTCAAAAATAATCTTTCCTAACGAGAAAGAGGCATTAATTATCTCAGAGAGTTTAATGTGAAACTCCTCAAAAGTGTCGTTGTCATCCATTCGAAGGTTTTCCCACTCGGAAGTGAGGGTTTGAAGTCTAGCTTCTTTCTCTGAAGAATTTCCTTCGAATACGATCTGAAGATTATCCCAAGCTTCTTTCAAGTTTGACATGTTGACACATGATGTTGTAGGTCGTGACTTACAAGATGAATAATAGCATTCAAACCATCTCGAATTCTCGCTTTGCAAGTGCCTTTTCTTCGTTCAAAAACTCTCCTAAGCGTTTAAACTCAATTTCTGAATTTTCTCTCTTTGGTAGAGTATAACCATCGACGACTAATAGCCAAGTATTAAAATCTCGATATTGAAGAAAAGATCTCATAGTAGATTTCCACCATAGATAGTTTGTTCCGTCAAATCTTGGCGGCACGTTAATTGAAGTCGATTCATGAGAACTCGAGTTCATTCTTATAGGTTGGTTCGCACCAAACACGGATTGTTAGATCTTTTCGTGCTTAATTGCCTGCTCTGATACCAATTGAAAATGCGAGGGTACCCAAATATACCTCAAGCTAAAACTTTTCCTACCTATAAGTCCTTTCTCCGAAAGTGATTGTTTATGGACTAAGTCGAGATAATGCAACTAATCGGTTCACACTTCGTGTGATCGTCTATGGATACGAGATCGAGACAATACAACAACGAAGTATGTTTACTTGATACAAAGGTTCGGACTTAACCAAACACAATAGGATTGCTTATCAAGTAAATAGGAATTAACGTTTGTGTGATTTACTTTAGTTATAATAAAACAATTATAATTCGGAAAATAAAAGTAAATGACACTTCAAGATTTTGTTAACGAGGAAATCGCAGATGCAGAAAAACCCAAGGATCTTGTCCAGAATTGAATACTCTCAGGATTTAGCCGCTACACAAAATTACACCTAACTTCGTATAGTTGAGACCAAGTAACTAACCCTATAGTTCACTTAGTTCCGTCTCGTATTCCCACGCTCCGACTTGTGAATAAGTCACATACTTGGAACAATTCCTTTGGTTCGTATTCCAAATAGTAAAGGAACAACAAATATGTTTGGTATCAACTCTATTCAACCAAGTGATATGAGTGGAAAAAGGCTCTTCTCGTTTATCTTAACATAAACTCCTTCTTCGGGTCCTTAGATCTATCTTATGTTCAATCACCCAAAGGTAATCGTTTAAGATTAAGCCAATCAATACCTTTAATCACAAGGAAACGTATTGATTCCGATCTACTCAATTAATCAATCCAATCTACCACAAGGATAAACCGATTATTAATTGGATCCTCTTTTACCGAAACAAGTATTGTGCACACCAAAGATTATAAAACCCAAGTCGATCTTCAATATCTTCTTTAATGTCTTCAAATATTCTTAAATCTTCAATAAAAACTCTGCACACAATCACTTGAATCTCTTGTGATCAATCACGCACGTAACTAGAGTCTCGTTAACAATAGATTATCACAATGTCGTCTTTAGAACTAACAATGCTCTTCAAAGATCCCGTCGAAACTCGAACTAGTTTGAGTGAATCTTGTATCAGAAGAGAAGATTCTCAAGAATAAAAAAACTAGGTGCAATTAGATTTCAACCACCGTTAGTCAATCAAATCAATCGAAAATAAAGATATACCGCAATTATCTAGTTTCCCACCAACGGGTCGCGCTAGAGCTTCTCAATCCCAAAAAAGACTTTAAATTTAGAGGAAATAAGAGATTTCTCCTAATTAGGTTACTCTCCTCTCCGAATAGGCTACACACAAAGAACAACAACAAAAGAGTAAATCTGTTGTTACGAAGGATTAGTTTGCTAGAAAGGAAAATTTCGTGTATTTATAGACAAGGAAGTTTGGAAACCAAGGAATTTCCAAAACCGAAAATATTCTCAAGATATTCATAAAAGCACAGATTCGGTTTTCATAATTCCTGGAAATGCTCGTCCAAAAATAACGATCGAAATCTCTCGGAAAATCTAATTAGTAAATGCACATTACTAATTCTCGTAATTTCCCTACAAAATGAAATTAATAACCTTAATTAAAAGATTCTTAACTTACTTATGTTTCGATCCTAGGATTCTCTTCCCTTAGCCGTTAAGGAATATCATTGAACAATTATAGAAATAAACATTCACAGCACATGTTCAAAGTTTGTCGACATCATAACTTTGTAAGTTCTCTTTCACACTTACAACCTTGAAACCGATTTTCCACACGTCAAAAAAAGTTTAGAATTGGTTCAACTAACTTTGAAGAACTATGTGATTGATCAAACCAACATTCAATCACAATCATGGGTTTACGGTTCTACAAAAACAAGTTTCGATTCTACCTTTGTGTGAGTACTGTGCATAGTCACACTAGCTTCCCAAAAGTTCGGTTGACAATACTAGGATCGGTTCCCCACATATATATGGTATCTAACTTATATGTGTTGCACATGTCCATAGGATCGGTTCCCTTTCTCGCTATAAACCTTGCCGCACCCCATACAAGGATCGGTTCCCTTTGATGTACCGCACCCTTACTAGGATCGGTTCCCTTTCCCTTACTAGGATCGGTTCCGTTTCCCTTACAAGGATCGGTTCCCTTTCCCTTCCAAGGTCAGACATACAAAATCCGATCATCATCTGATTACTTAAGATCGGTTTTACTAATAAAAGTTATACCAATACATAAGTCAGGCCTTTGTGAACAGTTCTACCAAGAACACAGTAAGTTATGAGCGGTTATACTCTATCACACATATTGGTTGTTCATAAGATATGCAATCAATAACAAAACCAATAACACCTGGCAATTTCCTTTTCGGTTCACAAACAAGTTTATGAAATTACTTCCTTAGAACACATGTAAACATTGTTCCCTAGGATGAAATCCTCACCTCATACCCATACATAATCACAATAGCATTCAAATGATTATGGTGATGTCTTATCTACAAAGTTTAATGGTTAAGCAATAAACCTCGTATTGTATTCCTTAATACTATGCCTATCTAGATTTCAAATATGCTTCGCAGTTATGTTTTCAATATGCACGACTCGAAAGATACGTTAGGGAATGAAACAGTTCAAGTCAAATATCACTAACCTCAAGTGGAAGGATGATTATTGTCGTTGTAACTCCTTGCTTCTTCACATCTTCAAGTCTTCGCAATACTGGTAATGTCTCATATCCTAATACTTTCAAGCTAACCTATACGAAGTTTAACTCTAGGACATAATCAAGCGACTCTTAACATGAGTTTTGATTCACTAAAATATGACAACCAAACTTGACATACCAACGCTTGGTGGGTTCAACCGAGCCATGCTCTAACAATCTCCCCTTTTGTCAATTTTAGTGACAACACTCTTACATCATATGGATAAACAAATTACAATAATTCATTACAATCTGCTCGATTCCCGATTCAACAGCACAGTGAAACTTCTTACATTCAATCCTTGAAAATGTTGATGTTGACATTATAATAACAAAGCTATTACCCCCCCTAAGGAAGATAGGTTGATATTCAATCCGCACATCTTTGTTATACCAATCATATGACATGTTACTCCCCCTTAGTCTGTGCTTTCACTCTTTCGTTAGATAAAAATATTCAAGTACCAATGTTCTTTTCCCTAGCGATGCCAATCAATATAAATATCAATGCCAGCATCACTTGTTTACTCCATATATTTGTCACACTTTTTATCACAAAAATTACAAAGAAACAAAAAAATAAATGACAACACGAAAAGAATCTTACAAATCTCAGAATAGACTTGCAAACCTGTAGAGTTAGGCACGAGTGTTCCACACATCATGTTCTGGTAACCAATTTCAAAACCGAAACTACAAGTAGTATTATTTTTATATGTTACCAAGGAAACAATTGCACGAAACAATTGTTCCAATTTAGTTTAGAAAACCAAAAACAACTAAGCATATTAGTCCCTTTGCTAAACCGATTGTTTAAAAATAACCACTTAATTCGATAAGACCAAAATAAAGATAAACTCCATTTTTCTCATCAGGTTCTAATTATCCATAAACTTAGACCTTTCAATTTTAAACAAGACAAGTACTAGGTTAGTTAACTAGCATTTCTTGTTTAGGCGTTCGATTAGACTTGAATAAACGAAACCTCACTTCGATAAGTCTAACTAAGATCACAATTGACTTAGTTTCTTATCCGGAATAGAATTGGACTAAACAACTCATCCCGTACACATATTATTTCGTTAAGCCATAAATAATTCATACAAACCAAAATAAATCAACTTGCATAATTATTCACCTCAACAGGAAGCAATTGAATCAACATAGACATTATAAGCACCGCAATTGCACCGTAATTTTGTAAGCCTAAATGATTGATACCATACAAAAGCAAGATAACAATAGTTTTTTTAACCGGAACCAATTGAATCACACACACACATTAATTGTACCGAAATTTTGTAAGCCTAAACAATTGATACCACACAATAAAGCAAGATAACAATAGTTTTTCTTAACCGGAACCAATTGAAACACACATCCACACACACACATCATGGAATAAATATCAATTTAACCGAAATTTTGTTAATCAAAAGCAACAAATATATGTAATATAAACTCATGCTTTTCTTATGTAGGATCCAAATATCGCACAACAGTAAGAGTTTGCGAAAATATAGCTTATCTTGCGAAATGCAACAAGAGCCTGCGAGCATGTGACAATATGAGTTGTACTCCACTATGTATGAGATGTATGTGAGCTGTCATCCACTATGTAAACACCTATATAAAGAGAAGAGCAGGAGAGAGAAGAGGGAGGACACACATTTTTGTAAGAGGATAGACATTTTTGTAAAGAGAGAGACATTTTAGAGAGAGAGAGAGATTTATTTTCTTTATCATCTTTTCCCTCAAAAACTAAATCTAGAGCTCTACAAAATATCCATTAATGAAGATTCTAAATGTAATACTTATGTAATTTCAACAATCATAGTGAAGAACCATGGATGTGGATCACATTGATCGGACCATGTAAAAAATCCTTGTCTCCATTTTACAATTTTAGCACTTTAATCTTTATTTTGATTATAAAATAGATTTAGATCTAGAAAATATTATATGGGGTGTGTTGTGGGATTTCCTGCAACTACATTTTTGGCGCTAGAAACAGGGAGAAGTTATCCTACCTGATTGTTGATTCAAGAAAAATGAGAGAAACTAGCTGCTGTGGATATTTGATTTCACCGAGTGTTTGAGTTTTAAGGGTAAAACTAGAAGATACAGTGAATGATCTTCATGTTTAGACATCAAATCAAGAGAGGAAATAAAGCAAAAGGGAGACGAGGAGACGTTGAATAATAGTAGCAGATCTGGATAAAGCATCAACAACAATGGAGAAACCAAACAACACTGCGTCAATAATCAGATTTACAAGGACTAGTCGTCTCCTTACTTCTTTCGACTTTGCATCTAATTATTCAGATCTAAGAATTTTATGCTACAAAATTTCGAAAAAAAGTTCCCATAAACCAATTTTAAGAAAAAAAAAAATAAAAAAAATTGATTTTACTGGAATTCCTTTTATCAAAAATAAGTGTTGGTTACAAATTTTGAAAAATGAACTTTGTTGTACAAACCCGTTAAATGAATTTCAAAATCACTAAGTATTGAGATTTACGGTTGATTTGGGGATTCTCAAAATCAGAATGATAATCCTCCACTTGAAGAAACCGTTTTAAAACCTGTGTATCTAATTCACAAAGTAGATTGATTGTTTGCAGCATGTATGATCAACATCACTTCCTAGCTGGTGTTGTTAACAGTGAAAATGAAAGCTTCAAGGAACAACATATCATAATCGTGAAGGAGTTATCATTACCATGCGAAGGAGTTCGCAACAATTAAGTTTGACGCTATCAGCTCAATCCACATCTAATCTCAGTTCAAGTTAATATCATTTCGAAAAGATTCAATGCCTGCGAAGTTAATAGCTCATGCGAAGTTAATAACTCATGCAAAGAGGAAGAAAGGATAATGAGTTATTTGACTTGTACTTCTGCGAAGCTATTTCATGTTCAGAGTTCTGCGAAGCTATTTCATGTTATGGACCTCCCTTAGAACTGACGAGAAGGTACAACTGAGAAGGTTCACTCCACTAGAGCAGCATTAACACGTAAGTGACAGAATTAAAAATCCAGGAAAAAAGATATGAAGACGAAGACAAACTTTTGATGTTTAAAATAGAAGGGGCGATAACAAGAGAATAACTTACGCGAAGCTTACCTTACTTTCACAAAACCGCAGCCAGCACAGACGGGCAGGAACGAAGGGAAGGAGTTTAGTGTCGCGGGTTCGACTCCCTCGTCGCATAAATTTTTACATAGATTCTTCGCAAGAGATATTTTGAACTTATTTAAGGCAGAGGCATTTCATTTCGCAAACAAAAACTCGCACATATGGTTCGAGTTGGAAAAAATAAATAATAGGTCATGGGTTCGAGTTCGCACACATACATATTTTTCATTTTCTTCTCATTTTCAGTGGCGAATAAAACAATAAAGAAAACAGTTGTGCGTTGATTTCGCAGAGAGGTTCTTGAATAGTTGGTCAAGAGAGTTTGTACGTTCGAATTCGCCCGCAAGCATAGTTTTCTTCTTTTTACAGAGGGCGAAAAAATGAATAATTTCGCAATATTGTTTCATTATTATGCAAACAAGAGGCAGCACAGTTGGTTATCTGTGAAGTTAATGAGTTCATGGTCGCGTGTTCAAATCCCAACAAACGTGTATTTTTCGCATGGATATTTTGGAAGGGTATTTCGCACAAATATTTCGCAAACAAAAGCCATCAAAGTTGGTCAGAGGTGAAGACAATGAGCTTGAGGACGCAAGTTCAATTCCCACCTCCTGCTTGGTCAGGAGGCATAAATGCAAGCAGCAAATCGAGGGTTCAAATCTCATTTCTCACACTTCTTTTTGCTGCGAGATAATTATATTTTGTGCGACGTTTATACATTTCAAGGATGCTAGTTTCGCAAGCAAACCATATACTTCGTGCGAGACGACAGCAACAACAAATCACTTGAAAGCTAAGTACCACTTCCTTGAACATTTTATTTTACTTACGACAAATAAAAAGATTTTTGATTAGATTTACAAAAAGCGATACAATAGCACGATTTCAAAGATTTTAAAATCTCAAAGATTTCAAAATCTCAGAGATTTCAAAGATTTCAAAATCTCACAGATTTCAAAGATTTACAAAGAGTGATACAATCTCAAAATTTCAAAGATTAAAAAAAAAAGTGCGAAACTGGAATATTTGCTTTCAAAGATTTCAAAAAGCGATACAAAGATTTCAAAGATGTCGATTGAACAATTACCAAAATTCAAAAAGATTACAAAGATTTCAAAAGAGAATACAATCTCATATAGATCAATTTATATATTTCTCTTGAATATTTGCTTTATTTCAAATGATATGAAGATTTCGCCGAAAGTAAGACATCATATATTTGTGAAAAGAATGAATGAAAGAATAGAAACATGCGATAAATTCGCAGAGATTATGATTCTTTACAAAATAATAGAAACATGCGATAAATTCGCAGAGATTATGATTCTTTACGAAAGAATAGAGACGTGCGATAACTTCGCATAGATAGAGGCAAACCTTCTATGGCGTACACCCTAGTTCGCGAATAAAATTTTGTAAGAGGCAAATGTAAGACCTAAAGTGCGCCATAGAAGGGGGTACCTATTGCATGGCTCAGGGAAAGGTTACACCGCTCCCGGAACCTGGGTCATGGAGATTTGGGGTCAATAAAGCCCATCCAGGAGAGGTACCTAAGATTTTCAACCTAAACTTATGATTTGGGTTAGACGACTAAGGGTCTCTCCTAAGGAGTGCAGAACTTGATCAAGGCGCTGAGGTACACGGTTGAGCCAAGAGTGCCTGGGGCGTTTGAAGCGTCTCGGCCATTTTTGGCAAGTCTTGGCAGATGATGCGCTCGGCCCGAAGAAAACTCCACTTAGGGTGCAGTCTCATAACCATAAGCCATATAGGTAAAAGGGATAAGAGGCTGCGAAAACAACTGGTTGTTGTTAAGACCGGATGGGAGGATCCAACCTTGTATGGTAGAGGTACGCCTCCTTGAAGGGGCAACCAGGGGGATGATAAGGGCAGCACACTCCATTAGGGAGCTAATAAGTGCAAAAGACGCAAATGTCATGAGGCTTTATTTTCGCAAGAATATTTAGGCTTGTCATATTTGTGCAACAATCCTGAAGAGGCAATAATACAAAAGAGAAAGATAAGACGAGATCAATGGGTCCGCACATGAAAGTGTAAGGACGTCCTGTGATTTCGTCGCAAGACGGCAATATCATGGGGTTTTATGTTCGCAGGAATATTTAGGCCTGTCATATTGTCGCATGAAAAACATCCTGCAGAGGCAATAATACTAGAGAAATGATAAGACAAGATCAATGGGTCATTACATGAAAGGGTAAATACGGCCTGCGATATTGTCGCAAAGACAAGGGGTGGCAAAATAAGACCTTTAACTAGGAAGGCAAAGTAAGACCACATAAGAAAGTAAGAAAATAAGCTTGCGAAAATAAGAAAGTAAGCAAATAAGATTGCGAAAATTATTATATGACAGCAAGTAAGCTTGCGAACGAGTACAAAGAAATGAAACTGAGGCAATGATCATATTATGCGATACTAATAGTGCAGGAATAAGGAAAGATGAAGCACAAGTAAGAACTTGCGAGGAACAATAAATATACGAACATGAATGCATATACTAAAGAAAAAGCCAGAGAAATGAAGAATGGAAGCAACTTAAAGCTACATCAATTTTAGAGCGGCAAAATGAGCTAAGTAACACAAACATTAGTTATACATTGCAATAGATAAGCATTCTCATCATATAAGCATCACACTTGCATCATGAAAGCATCTCATATGCATTTCATGGCATAAACATCGCATGTACATTTCATAACATAATCATCACATAAGCATTATATTCGCACAAGTATTTTATAAAATTTTACGGAATAATATCGCAGAATTTAGCGGAGGTTATTCGAATTTTCAAGGGATTATTCGAATTTTCGCAGATTATTCGAATTTCGCAGAATGTGCCAGAATTTCGCAGAATGTGTCAGAATTTTGCAGAATGTGATTATTTTGCAGGATGTGATTATTTTGCTCAATTATTTCGCACAATTATAAGCAACTTGAAGAGAGTATACTATTGCATGAGCACAAAACATGAGACAGAGGCAATATAAGAATGAAGAAACAACTCGCTCATTCAACATTTTCTCAAGGATTCTACCCTCATAGATAAAGAACATTATGGATTACCAAGAAAAAAAGCAGTACCAAACTTAGTTAGATTGGCTAACAATTATATAAGTGGACCATAGTGACGTTGGCAAGTATTGGTGCCAGTGAGTAATTTTGCATCTTCTCATGTATTTCTTGAATCGTTTAACCTTATTTTTATTCAATGATGATAGATAACAGAGTTTATTGTTAGTAAAGCTTATTGTTATTGGGTTAAGTACTTAACGATTTGGCTTACTAACTAATCATGGTTTTATTATTTTAATGCAACGAATAACCTCACATTTGGAAGCGTAATGTCGTAGAATGTAATGGCCTGAACCTCTATAGATAATGTCCTCACTTAGCCACTACGGTCATATGACATTATTGGGTTTTCAATGGTCATCGATGCGGTCATCTAGCATCGGCTTCTCAAGAGGTCACCATCCCAGGTTGCTCAATACCGAGCATGCTTAGCTATAGAGATTTTTCGTCAATTAACCCAATTATGTTGAAAAGGTATCGGTGTTAGGAAAGGAAAAACCATTACATATATTCTATTTGGCGAATCCTACCTGCCGAAGTTTTAAATGCTAATTCTAATTCTAGGTTCTAGCCATTATATAATGCCAAATTATTATCTGTCCATACACTTGCAACTGACATCCACTGAAAATTGTTTGGCCCATGGGTAATGCAGATACTTTCTGAGATTGGAAGTTGAGGACTCATCGGGTACCGCCTTTTTTGTTGCCATGGACACCGAAGTCCAAAAAATGGTCCAGATACCAGCCTTGGATGTTATGGCTAAAGGAGAGGTAAACGATTTACAATTACAACCCCACCTTAGTCTCTGTTATGTTACTTAACTCATCATGCATATAACTACAAACTTAATTTTCCACCCAGGTTGAAGGCATGGCAGCAGTGCAGGATGCCTTTGAATCGCTCATTGGTGTCTTCCAGGATTACCTTATAACGGTAACTTTGTATAACATGAAATATCTTAAAACCCCAAGCTTCACTGTAGCAAAGTTGCCTTCGCCCCCTCCAGCAATGACTCCAACCATATCTTCACAGGATAACGAAATCATTGGTCCCAAAGATGAGCATGTGGCCGGTAATGAACTCCCTCGCAAGAAACCCTGCCCGCAGAAGATACCCAAATCTGCGTCGGTATCTACCAATGCTGAATATTAAGCACTATTAAGACACACAACTCTCTTGGTTTTAGGACTCCAAAACTAAAACAACACCTAGGAAACGTCGACCGTGTTTCTTTGTATCTCCACAATTTGTTTTAGTGTGTTTCCCATTCTGCAATCGGTATGTGTCCCTTTCGCTTTTGGTTGAGGTGTAATTCCCTTTTTTATTGAATTTTAGTATTACGAGGTTAAATTTTAGGCAAACCAATGTGTAACCGTGCTGATATAACAAGATTAAAAATCTAAAATATGCTCCCTTGGTTAATCAGACTCCAAAGTTTTAAATGCTAATTCTAATTCGAGTACGCATATTATCTGTTTCACCTAATGAACATTTGACGACACCGAAGCTTACACATTACCAAAGTATCCACCTCACACATACAATAAGTACTCCCTAAAAGAGATGGCTGGATGACTAACATCATATGAGCGCTTATCGCGTCATCGATTTGTACAGACATACACATTTATGTCATTTACTGCCTTTTTCCAGAACGGATTGGGGCGTAATCAAGAATCAAGTTTTCAGGCCACAATTGGTACGATATTCAAAATTAACCAACATCAAGGCCCATGTCGTTACGGTACAGGTTAAGGCCTAGTAAAAAATAAACAGAAGATGCAGAAAGTTTTTGAAAGTAAAAATGTGAATTACATGTTGTGCAAAGATCGGGATGGTTCGATGGTAGAACCACGGTTCTAGCAAAGAATGTCCCCAGTTGTAGAAGGCATAACATCAATCACTTGATGTTAACTTGTATCAATATGAATCGAGTTATCTTGATCATCAGTTATGACAACAGTGTTTATCCGAGATCTCTTTCGACGAACAAAAGTTTTACTTCCTGAACTGGTACTAGCAACATATTCTTGATGATGAGTATGAGGAATAGCTCTATCAGAGGGAGCTAGTGAAGAGTTAGATTGAGAATCTGTAGTTGAAAAGTATGAGATATGCATACCATCTAGAGGTTCAGGAAGATGCGAAGTGGAAGCCTCTCTTAAGTTAGACCTTCGTTGATGACCATGCTGCAAGAACAAAGCAGCCATTTCTTCTGGATTTCTTTCAGGTGGAATAACTTGTTCAACTTCATCTGCACCAAAATGTCTCAAAGTATTTTCCATGTTCAGTCTTCGAATCTTTCTATTATTACACAAGTCAGTATCATGAGATGGAACTTTGCAGTGAGGACAAAGTTTATGGCTGTTTTTCAAAGAAGAAGCCAAAATATCTCGAAACTCCAGCAGCATTATCAGCATAAATATTTGAAATCATAGGAGTTGTGACATTCATCATGATCAAGGCTCTAAATTTAGTAGACTCAGAAGGATGAATACCATCTGGCTCAACAACTAAAGTTTCTCCAACAAAATTACCAAATAGCTTGAGTATATCCGGGTAGGTAAATTCAGGAAGTAAATATTTATATTCAAGCCATATAAGATAGGTATTGAAATTCAGTTTTTGATAGAAAGCTATTATTGGGGCGTCACCTTCCAATAGAGGGGCTTCACTTGGATTCTTAGTGTCCAAAAAAGCGGTTATGAGATATCCTAATACAAATACAAAATGTCTAGATTACCCTCTAACTAAATAAAAACATAAAAACCTAATCTTTTCTATTCTAATTCAAGAAAAAAACTGCTCCTCTTCTCATCTTTGTTCTCTTCCTCTCGTCCACAATAACTTCAACTTCAATTCAACTTCACTTTCCTTCTCACTTTCCATGGTGTATGTTAGGTAATAATCGAACAAACCCATCTTTGTTTACTCGTTTTTGTGCTTAAAATAGGTTAGATTGAATGAAATCGAAGTGAAATTAGGGTATCGGTTGTGTTCCTGAAAGTGGTACGGCTAGGTTAGGAACTGCTTTTAAAACCATACTTTTAGTTTATGAAGAACTTACGGCTAGGTTTAGTTGAATTCAAACCGTAAAATTTGATTTGAATGTTGTGTTACGGCTAAGTTCTGACTGAATTTTCCAACCGTAATTGGTTACGGTTTGGTTTTTTATAGGATAAACCTAGTCAGATGAGTTACGGTTGGGTTTTCATGCCACTTTTACCAACCGTAATTAATCTTTTGTCCTATTGAAAACGATTCACAGTTTGGAGTTCATCCAAACCTAATCAGAATATGGATTACGGTTGGAAACGAAGCTCAACCCAACCGTAATATCCCATGAAAGTCGAAAAATCTGATTTTTTTTCTAACGTACTTTAGTTAATTTTGTGCGAAATTGAACTCATGGGAGATAGTTTAGAGGCATACCTGTTGATTTTCAACCATTGGTTCTTCACTTTGTTGATATCTTGTTTCATTCATTTTGGTTGAGTGAATCAAAATCTAGGTTTTGAAATAAATCTCCAAAAATTTTCTTTTTTCTCCTCTCTAGTTTTTCTTCCCACAAAAACTTTGTCCCAGAATTCACTAAGTATATAACAAAATTCATTAATTTAGTTATTATCTAATTAAATTAAATTAAAATTAACTAAATAAGGGTTATTTGGTCATTACAAAATTATTTGAGATAAGGGGTTTTTGATATTACTTATGTGTAACCCGTTTTTGTCCTATTAGGTGACGCCCATCTAATGGAATGTGACGCCCCAATAATAGCCTTCTTTTGATATGGAAAAGTTGGATGCCAATCCCGCAGGACAATAAGATGACCATCAAAGTTCCATGACAAACCAAACAAAATAGCTTCTTTATCCTCTACAGTAGTAAATCTGATAGCAAATATATTTGGTTCTAAGGATCTTACCATGAGCTGCCACTGGTTGTTGCGCTTAAGATGTGACCAAATAAATTTAGCAGATTTCTCAGCTTCTTGCCATAACATGATACCCGGAGCATACAATTTACCAGCAAAACATATTTTCCAGTTCTTAATAGCTTGAGAAAGAGCAGTAACAGAATGAGTTAGAACTCTAGCTCTAGCAGGATAATCCTCTAAATTGATATCCTCTATTTGTGTAGAAATATTTTGAATATGGTCAGACATGAAGGCAAAATTAAAGTGAAACAAAGAAGAGGATGTTCTAAGTGAAGAAAATTAGTAAAAAAGATGCATGTACTTAAAGAAGGATGCAAGTAGGTGTGTGTCACAGCAAAAGAATGTATTCTGATAAGAATTGGGTGTTGAAAGCTGAAACTATGTAAAACAGCAACAGCTGTGAAAATAGCAGGAGGTAATGTGTAATGATGAAATTTAAAGAACTCAATCTGAGAGATCCAAACAATAACTAAAAGAAATACCCTGATAATATCATAATAGTGATACACCACCGCATACAAGAGAAGCCAACACAGATGTAACCAATGAAAGATGAGACAATCGTGGGGGGGACATTGCCGCAACCTCACGATCGACAACAAGTCTTCAAGTCTGCATAATACAAAAGAAAAAATAAATTTGTAACAGAAACAAAGCAGATTAAATTCGAACGTGATGAATAGGTTAATATAACATTAAACAGTAGCAGGAAAAACTGATAGATGCGAAATCATAAAAAGAAGGGAAATTTTAAACAGATGCAAAAAGTTATGACCTAAAGGATAAAGGATAAGGATGAAAATTAGGGTTGAAAAAATAAAAAGATCGCGAAGAAAGCTACAATTCTAAGCAGCGGATAAAGATGGGGATGAAGATCGAACTAGGAAATTTGAAAGATAAACAAAGGAATCGATGGTGGGAAAAGGGTTGACTTTAGTTGACTTATCGCTTGACTTTTTCCCAAAGTCGCCAGGACTCATAGTTGATCTTACAGCACTACTTCTATTTCCATTGGTTTCGGTCCTACATTGGGAATCGAACTTAATAAACTCCTTTCTACAATGGAGTTCGAGATGAGAAGTGACAGAAAAACACAGAAGAGATAGTAATGGTTTGGTTCTTTAAGGATTGCAGCTGCCGATGGGAGGACAACTGCAACTAAACAAGAAGAGATACGTAGAAAACTGATACCTCGGCGGACTCGTCGTTATTTTGCAATCTTTCGTCTATTTGTAAGTTGTTTTTTGCCCTAAATCCGTTTCTGTTTAGATGGATCTTTCTATTGCTACCTTAAATTTTTATTTCTAACCTAGATTTGATTTTGTATTTCGCGACACCCATTTTGTTAATTTAAGGTTGATAATTTCACCTATGTAACTAGTATTGCTCAAAAATTTGGGGTCACATAGAAAGTTTTCAGGTTTCTTTCTTTCTTTAAAGTTTGATTCAAAAGTTCGGATAGATTTACTGCCCATTTATGTTATTCATTTACATCTTTGCCTTAGGTCAATTTTGGTTTCGTGAGATACAACATTTTGTAGATTCTGTATTCTAAATATTACTTTATTTTATGAATTGACATTTAGATTTAGGCAAAATTCCTCAGGTTTCAGTTTATCTTTGCATCATAATGTTATTTGTTTGAGATTTATTACTATAGCTTATGGAATTTGTATATTTGACAGCGGAAATTATTGATTAGGAGCATAGAGCGTGCACCTGTGTACATCAAACTTTAATGGAAGACGAGGATACAGGGAAAGCCATGATAGTGGCTTCAAATTCTACGGAGGATCTTGAGATGAACTACAAATTTACAATGTTGAAGACGTGAATAACAACGAGGAAGATGTGAAAGAAGAAGAAGATGGAGATGATGTATTTACACTTGCATTTCATGGGGAGATGAATCCTTCGGATTTAATAGAGAGTGATGCGTTTGTAATTCAACCCTATCCGAAATACGAAGCTTTGGCTGAGAAAAGCCAAAAAGTGCTGAATAACTGCTCTCCCAGTGGTTCTGCAAGGAAGCTGAGGCAAGAGGATATTTATGTTAAGAAAGTTGATGAGCTGATGGGAGGGATGTCTATGTGGAAAAAGACAAAGGAGCTTAAGAGAAAGGGTAGAAATAAGGATCCAGAAACAAACATAGCCCCGAAGTCACTAAGAAACTTGGTGAGGCTAATATCTGTTTAAGTACGAAGCTTGTTGCGAAGGTGTTTAATAGATGTGGTCAGGTAGGAAGTTCATCAGCATTCTGGAAGACTACAACAAGCAGAGAATATCAGATCCGCTGTGGAGTGTGGTTGATCTTCTAGTCACCAGAACCCATGGAAAATAATGAACATTTCAAGGCACTTCAGCAAATTGAGCATGCACGTTCTATTTGCTGCACTAAGGAGCAGTTGCCACCGAGTTTTAGTGTTAAAGCAGGAATTTGTCATGCTCATCTTGGAAATATTGAACAGGCTGAGAATTTGTTCAGGAATTTGAAGCATAATGGAGATAACACTGGCTTAATTACAGCCGTCGGAAACACATTTATGAATCTTTGGCACTATGTCTTTGCATTGAGGTGTTATTTCATGCTTGAAGAAATTGATCAAAATGGCAACAGTTTCCTGCATATAAAAATTTCTTGGTGTTACTTACCATTAAAGAAATGAAAGGAAGCTACTTATATTCTTTAATAAATCTCTGGGTAGAAATGTAATGGAGGGAGATGGCGATGCTCGCCTAACTTTGGCTTCTCTTCTTCTTGAAGAAAAAAAACTAAGAGGATGAGGTGATTAAATTTCTTTCTCCTTCAGAGGATCTAGCATCAACCACTGATACAAGCTCAAGGTCTCCTAAACCTTGGTGGAATGATGCAACAGTTACAATGCAATATGGTCGTATTTGCTTGAAGACTTTGTGGTGGGAATTCTATTATCTGTTCGTGAAACACTGTTTACTAAAAGTTAGAACCAGAAAGCTCGATCAAAGAAAAAGCTCTCAAAAAGGGTAATTACTGGATAATCACCACGCTGATGACGTATTTCGTGGTTTTAGACCACTAGCAGCACCTTCGGAAGTGTTAAAAGCTTCTAGAGTGAAAACGTCACTTCAAAAGAAGGCAGCCATGAAGGAGGAGAGAAAGGATGCTGCCATTGCAGCGGGCCTGGATTGGCACAGTGATGATTCCGATGAAGAGTCTCGCCAACAAGCACTGAGAGAGCAGCCGTAGCCAAAACTCGTAAAAGATGATGAATATTATAAGCTTATTTTAGATCTGTGCAAGGAATTGGAATCACTGGTAAGCCCTAGGGGTTATTAATCACAGTCAAAGATTAGCAGACAACGTACTTCTGCTTGAGAACAGAGAGGAGCTTCGGTCTCTTGGAGCTCAGATAGCATACGCCACTGTCGGTCCAACGTCAGGTTATGACTATGCAAGATTCATTGTTCAGCAGCATCCTCGCAGCTTTTCAGCCTGGAATTGCTACTACAAAGTTATTTCCAGGTTGGAGAACAGGTTGGCAAAGCATGGAAAGTTTCTGCGTAATATTGTGTACCTCCCATGATCATTCTTGGGCATCAGCTTACCAACATTAGCCAACATCAAGCATCTGCAGGAGAGTACCTTGAAGCATATAAACTAATGCCAGACATATCATTGATCAATCTCTGTGTTGGGACTGCTTTAATCAACTTTTCCCTTGGGTTTGGGCGATAAAACAAGCAACAACATCTAGCACAAGGCTTCACATTTCTCTTTAGCGATTTTAAACATTCCGAAAGTAGCCAGGAAGCCTTGTATGATGTTAGTCGAGCATGTCAGCATGTTGGTCTGGTTACTCTAGCAGTTTCGTATTATGAAAGGGTGTTGGAAATGCGGGAGAAGGATTTTCCCAATTCCATAGCATCCTAATGAGGATTTAAGTATTGAAGAAACTAAGAAATCGGATACTGCCACCTTCGGAGAGACGCAACTTACAATTTGCACTTGATCTGTATGATGAGTGGTGCTCTGGATTTGGTTAGGCAAGTTCTCAAAGATCATTGTACTCGTAAAAGGTATTATGTGAATGAGAATGATGCGTGTATAATTAAAGTACGAAGGTTGCTGCGAAGGTGTTTAATAGCTGTGGTCAGGTAGGCAGTCCATCAGCATTCTGGAAGACTAGAACAAACAGAGAATATCAGATCCACAATGGAGTGTGATTGATTTCACCAGAACTCATGGAAATTAATGAACATTTCAAGGCACTGTAGCAGATTGAGCATGCGCGTTCTATTTACTACACTAAGGAGCAGTTGCCACTGAGTTTAAGTGTTAAAGCAGGAATTTGTCATGTTCGTCTTGGAAATATTGAACAGGCTGAGAATTTGTTCAGGAATTTGAAGCATAATGGAGATAACACCGGCTTAATTGCAGCAGTGGGAAACACATTTATGAATCTTTGGCACTGTGGCTTTGCATTGAGGTGTTATTTCATGCTAGAAGAAATTGATCAAAATGGCAACGGTTTCCTGCATATGAAAATTTCTCGGTGTTACTTACCATTAAAGAAATGAAAGCAAGCTACTTACATTCTTTAATAAATCTCTGGGTAGAAATCTAATGGAGGGAGATGTTGATGCTCTCCTAACTTTGGCTTCTCTTCTTCTTGAAGAAAAAAAACTAAGAGGATGAGGTGATTAAATTTCTTTCTCCTTCAGAGGATCTAGCATCAACCACTGATACAAGCTCAAGAGGCCTCCCAAATCTTGGTGGAATGATGCAACAGTTACAATGCAATTTGGCCGTATTTGCTTGAAGACTTAGTGGAGGGAATTCTATTATCTGTTCGTGAAACACTGTATACTAAAAGTTAGAACCAGAAAGCTCGATCAAAGAAAAAGCTCTCAAAAAGCATTCTCTGTAAAAGGGTAAAATTACTGGATAATCACCACGCTGATGACGTATTTCGTGGTTTTAGACCACTAGGAGCACCTTCGGAAGTGTTAAAAGCTTCTTGAGTGAAAAAGTCACTTCAACAGAATGCAGCCATGAAGGAGGAGAGAAAGGCTGCTGCCATTACAGCGGGCCTGGATTGGCACAGTGATGATTCTGATGAAGAGGCTCGGTAACAAGCACTGAGAGAGCCGCCGTAGCCAAAACTCCTAAAAGACGATGAACATTATAAGCTTATTTTAAATCTGTGCAAGGCATTTGTATCACTGCGAAGATATTGGGAAGCCCTAGAGATTATTAATCACAGTCTAAGATTAGCAGACAACATACTTCCGTTTGAGAACAGAGAGGAGCTTCGGTCTCTTGGAGCTCAGATAGCATACGCCACTGGCGGTCCAACATCAGGTTATGACTATGCAAGATTCATTGTTCAGCAGCATTCCTGCAGCTTTGCAGATTGGAATTGCTACTACAAAGTAATTTGCAGGTTGGAGAACAGGTTGGCGAAGCCTGTAAAGTTTCTGCATAATATGAGGTGTACACACACACTGAATATGTACCTCCCATGATCATTTTGGGCATCAGCTTACCAACATTAGCCAACATCAAGCATCTGCAGGAGAGTACCTTGAAGCATATAAACTAATGCCAGACCTATCATTGATCAATGTCTGTGTTGGGACTGCTTTAATCAACGTTGCCCTTGGGTTAGGACTACAAAACAAGGATCAGTGTCTAGCACAAGGCTTTGCACTCTCTTTAGCAATTCAAGACTTTCCGAAAGTAGCCAGGAAGCCTTGGACATTGTTGTAGGGCATGTCAGCGTGCTGGTCTGGTTACTCTAGCAGTTACATATTTTGTAAGGGTGTTGAAAATTCAGGAGAAGGATCACCCAATTCCAAAGCTTCCCTAATGAGGATTCAAGCGTTCAAGTAACTAAGAAATCGGGTTAATGTGACATTCGAAGAGACGCTGCTTACAATTTGCACTTGATCTATAAGAAGAGTGGTGCTCTGGATCTAGGTAGGCAAGTTCAGAAAGATCATTGTACACTTTAAAGGTATTAGGTCATAGTACTACTACTCCAGGTAGAAATTCAGGATCTGCAGATTACCTCCAAAATCACCATCATCCTTCTTTGGAGCTCTTCATATATATATATTACGAAAGACTTGAAATTCTCGCAGTTGAGGTAAGTCCTTCAAAGTCTGTTACTTTTCTATTTTTTTAACTCGAGTTTCCTTAATCTTTCTGATCGTATCACACCAATCGATTTGATGCGGAACTGATTGAAATAAAATTGGCAATGGTGTTATTGAAATACTTTGGCTCGGTTTATTTTACTATGACCATAAGAAATACAATAAAATGAAGTAAGAAAATAATTATAATTCATGGATATTACGATACATATCAAGAACTAATCTTTCTTATGACATTTTACTATTTTAGTGATTTTAGCACTAAGCTTTTCCTAACTGTCCAAGGAAACATAATAACATGTTAAGCTTTTCCGTAGTTACACTTCTTTCTTTCTTTTTGGTTTTCCTAAATAAATAAAAAATTATATGATGTTATCACTGAGCAGGGTAATTCTCATAGTATGCTTCCATCTGGGAATTGGGATCGCTGCATTTCTTAAGACAGTAACTATTCCTCCACTTATCTTTGTGTTAGTTGTGGGCCCAATTTTCACAATTAGCATATCGTGGTAAAGAATGTATAATATGAGATAAAAGTTAAGAAGTATAGCAAATTGTTGATAAACTGTAGTTGATATAAGTTCTTCTGATCATATAATTGATTCAACATTAGCCATAATGGTTTAGGTTTAAGAGTATTTGTTCATGGTTGTACTTACAATGATGAAGAATTTGTTGGTACAGTTATGAATGGCTTTATTTCTTGGTTTATTCAAATGAACTCATCGTTTAAAAGTCTGTTATGTTCTTGTTTCTGGTTTGCTTTGTTCTATTCCATCACTGAGCTATGCATCGTGTAATTTGGTTTTGATCAAATTCAATTTTGTAGTTGTTCAGTTAATTTCCACATAAACAGTTTTCTAATGGTATCTTTTCATTTGATTTGTTTAACAGGAGAACGGTTGTGGATTCTATTTCTGGAGTATAGTATATCTAGTAGTACAGACAGATTTGTCTAACAGGAGAACGGTTGTGGATTCTATTATTTCTGGAGTATAGTATATCTAGTACAGACAGATTAGTATCACTAGTTATGGTTGGGGATTGAATATTTGGACCTATGTTGTGCAAGGCGTCGCCTAGGCGCCAAAGTGGCCTTATTTTCCACTGCACGCCACGCAGTGGGTTAGGATATGCCACTTTTAAAAAGTGGCGCCCAGGCGGCGCCTTTGCCCAGGCCAAGGCTCCAGTTGGCTGAACACCAAAGTGGTATTTTTCTTCAAAAAAGGGGAAAAAAAATATTTCCAAAAGAAAATACTAAAATTAAGTTTAAATTAAATGATTTCATTATTGTGATTCAAAAAATGGAAAAAACATCTTTCCAAATCCGCTGCAGATCTTCTACCTTCAATTATTGAAACCTTGGAAATTTATGTAAGCGAAGCCGCGGCTCGGGATTTTACACCCGATGCCGCCCTGTGCCTTACGCCTTGTACAATGGTTCAAAAATATAGTTACGTTTGAAATTTGATTGTGTAAATTCTTTCTTTGCTGCTATGTCAGAAACCTAATTTGATTTATATAAATCTCTTATAACCAATTTTGATTTGCTAACAAATTAAATTATTTTTTTTGTACATGCCACCCAATAATTGGTATGGATAAGAACGCAGACTCTCACCAGCAACAACTATAAAAAGTGTGAGAGTCTGTTCTCCGTTCTACCGGCAACAATTACGGATTTCCGTATCATTATTTTCCCATCTTTTAATACTCCCTCCGTCTCTAAAAACCAATCATTGTAGCCATTTTTTTATATTTTTTCCTAATCTATCCTTAGTCCTCACTCATTTTTTTTTTGCTAGAAAATAAGAATATATTAATAAAAGAAGGTTACATTGAGGAGTTTAAGAATGCCGGAACAGGATCCAACCATTCACCGAGAGACTCTTGACCTTCTCTCGTGTTTTTCGCTTTATCAAAGCAATAAATGACTTCTACGCAAGAATTCAAATCGTGCTAAATCGAAACGAGAACTAATTGTTTTACGATCATCTATGACTCGATTTATTATACCAATACAACCGATTGTCACTAGAATTAAAGGAATTAATCATTATCTTGGCATCACTAACAAAACAAACTTTATCCAACTCTTTAGATTTAGCCCATTTCACTCGCTTCAAATAGTGCAGACTTTCACCTTCCTCAAAGACTCCTTACATTCCCGGCTTTGAGTTTGCATCCGAGAAATGTGCCTGCAAGATCGATTAGGACCAAACCAATGCCGGATAAATTAGTATCCTTGTCGAAAGAAGCATCAGAAAAGATAATATGACAGTCAGATGGGAGTGTGCTAGTAATTTGATCCATGGATTTATCAACTACTGAGACTACTCTAACTGGGTTATTGGTATTACAATTGGACAAGTATAACTCAGTGTCATTGATAAACTTAAGAGCCATTCTGGCAGTAGACTGATGATTAAGGTTTTCCCTTGAAAGAAACTGGAACATCTTTCTTTCCAGATGCTCCAAGCAATAGAAAAGACATATCCTGCTTTCTTAATCAGTTCCTCATCCGATAACCATTTAATAATCCAATCCTGCAGATTAATGTTAGAAGAACAATCATGTGCAATAATATCTGCATAAGGAGTTAGAGACCAAACAACTTTCGAAAATTCAAAGTGAAGAATAATGTGTTCAGGTGATTCATTACTACCCGAATTACACATATTACAAGAGGTCTCATGTTCATTAGAGAATCTCGCAAGTACTGTTTTTAATGGAAGAATGTTTTCATGGCATTTCCAAGCAAAAATCAGACTTTGGGTAGAATGGGAAGCTTACACAGAGATCTATAAATAGGATTGATACTTTGAGGATTATTCATATAAAAATTCGACCGAGAGATGACTTTATAGATCGGTTTTGACAAGAAAGGAACCATTTTTGGTATATGGCCAAATGATTCTGTCACATCCAGATAAGGGAATCCTAATTCCTAATATACTACTAGCATTCTGTGGTGTGAAATAGGCTTTGACTAACTCAGAATTCCAAGATTTTGTTTCCTTATCAATGAAATCAGAGACAACAAAATTAGGATTGGGGTTAGAGATGAACTTAGGCTCAATAGCATTAGGAAACTAGTTATCCATAAAAGCGTAAATATTATCACCATTCCTAACCTCCCAAGTGGAGTGATTTTTAATGACCTCAAGACCACGATAAATGCTTCTCCAAGACCAAGAACAAACTTCTACCTTTTTAGCACAATGAAGGGGATGACGATGTTTAAAGTACTTACATTTCAAAATAATGACCCATAGAGCATCGTGGTTATGAATGACTCTCCAAGCAGATTTTAGTTAACAAGGACAAAGTTAACATGTTTAAGGTTACGAAAACCTAGACCACCTTGGTATTTATGTGTGCAAATTCTAGGCCACGATCTCAAGTAAAGACCCTCAGCCTTAGATTTAACCCACCAAAAGTCTCTCTGAGAGGACTCCATGCTGTTAATAATATAATCAGGAACAGTAAAAGTATTCATATGATAAATAGGAGAACATTTTAAGACATTTTGGACCATAACAGACCTACCTGCCTGATTGAAATGTTTTCCTTTCCATTTAGCAACTTTTTTGTCAAAGTGATCATTGAGATGATTAAAAGAGTCAGTTCTAGCTCTAGAGATGAATAAGGGAATACCTAGATACTTCTCATTAAGAGATACTTTCTTAACTTTTAAATCATTAATAAGGAGACAACAAGATCCTGGATGAACATTATTACTAAAGAAGCAACCTGATTTCTGAAGATTAATAACCTGACCAGTGCTAAAGTCCTTGATTAAACTCAATAAGTTAATAGCTTCAGAATGAGAAGCTTTAGCAAAGATGAGGCAATCATCTGCAAAAAGCAAGTGACTGATGCTAGGAGATTCTTTAGTGATTTTTAAACCCTGTATGAGATGACAATTTTCAGCATGTATGAGATATCTAGAAAATGATTCCATGACTATAATGAATGTGTATGGAGACAGGGGTCACCTGTCTCGCACCCTTGTTGATCTATAAGTTTTGCACGGAGAACCATTTAACAATATAGAAATACTAGTAGTGCTGATACACTGATGGATTAGATCACACCAATGATCAGAAAATCCGAAAGCTCTTAGAATGTCTTTAAGGTAAGACCATTCCACTCTGTCAAAGGCCTTAGACATATCAAGTTTAAGGCCCATGACACCCTATTTATCCTTTTTCCTTGTCCTTTTCATCGTGTGGACTAACTCATGTGCAATGATGACATTATCTTGAATATTTCTCCCAAGAACGTAAGCACCCTGGAAAGGGCTTATCATTTTTCTCAAGAGAGGTTTCATTCTATTTACAACAATTTTGGAAATTATTTTGTAAATAGAATTATTAAAGAAATAAAGGTCTAAAGTCGTAGGGCTAGAAGGATTATTGACTTTAGGGATTAAGGACAAGAAAGTATGGTTCATCTCTTTGAGAAGATATTTGGAATCAAAAAAACTATTAACAATTTTCCACACATCATCAATTAAGAGATCCATGTTTTCTTTGTAGAACCCAGGAGGGAAACCATCCGGCCCTGGGGCAGTCCGGGGGGTCATTTGGTTGATAATATCAATAATTTCCTGCTTAGTAACAGGTCTAAGCAGGTTAGAATTATCACTACTAGAGATACAGGGTTCAATACAATTAAGAATTTCAGGATTCCTATAGGGATTAGAAGAAGTCCCAATAGTGCTGAAATGGTTCACCAACAAGATTTCAAGAGAAACTCTATCATTAACCCATTGCCCGTTATCCAATTTAAGAGCGCTAATATGATTAAAGTGCTTCCTTCTATTGGCATAGTTGTGGTAGAACCCAGAATTCCTATCAAAGGATTTGAAATACTCTTTTCTAGATTTTTGTGCGTAAAAGTCCTCTTGGACTTTTTGCCAATGTTCTAAGTCAAACTCTACTTTTTTAATCAAATCCACATTAGTAGGAGAATGTGGTAGATTATTAAGATCATTGAGTTGAGTATTCAAAGTTCTGACTTTGTTATCAATATTACCAAAATGATTGAGATTCCACAATTTCAATTCATACTTAACATTTCTCAACCTATTAGTAAATTGAAAAGAAAAAGACCCATTAATATCCATAGAATAAGCATTTTTAATGACATCTTTAACAGAAGGGTCACTACTCCAACATTTAAAATATCTATAAGGCCTACTACCTTGATAAGACAACGAATTAGTCTCCAAGATAATGGGGATATGGTCACTTCCAATGGTATCAATATGGCTTACTAGGGTAGATCCATAATGAGTTAACCAATGACCATTAGCCAGGGACCTGTCTAATCTAGCATAAATGCAATTATCTCCGTGATCGGTCTATTATTCCAAGTAAATCATTACCAAGATAGCCTAAGTCCGAGAGATCTGCCTTATCTAGAATAGTTTTAATTTCAGGGAATTCAACAGTAGTTGGAGTAGATAAAGAAGATCTTTCTTGGGCATGCATAGTGATATTAAGATCACCTATGATAACCCAAGGGATATTGGCTTGATCACCAATTTCACTTATATATCTCCATTGTGCCATCTTTTCTTCATGATATACAGAACCATAAAGGAAAGTGACTAGGAATGTTGGTTTGCTAGGATTATCAGCTATTAAGACATTAATCATTTTATCAGTGTTGTGAACTATTTCACAGTCAAAACCGGATTTCCAAATCAAAGAGATACCACCAGCTCTACCTATTGAGGGAAACACCCAACAATTAGGGAAATTGAATCTACTAAGATATTGATTCATCTTAGAAGACTCATTTTTAGTTTCAACAGGAAAATCATGTCAGGGTTTTGACCTCTGATCAAATTCCAAAGTGAGTTTCTGGTAGAAGGGTTGCCGAATCCCTGAACATTCCACGACATAATTCTCATTTTGTAAAAATAAGAATTAGCAAGACAATGCTTTAAGTTACTACCAGAAATATTGTAATGAGAGCAGCAGATAATTGAGATTGAAAGAATTACTAACCACACAAAACAATTGTGAATGATTAACAGAATACCAGCCAAGATATAGATGGTGCTTATGAGACAAATTAAACCAGAAGTAGGGACTAGGAAAAACGAAAGACTGAAACTGGACGAACTGATTTTGGTTTCTAGTTCTAATACTAAGATTTTGGGAAACCCTAGAAATTAAATTAACACACAAATCAATCGAGTAGACAGGAATTAAATGAGGAATTATGTAATTAAATAAAGCGTAATTTTAAATGTAAGGGAAGAAAATTTAGAAACGATTTGCCGCACTTGAAGATGGATCTGTAGCAGGGAGATGGAACACCAGGTTGTTTGATTCTCTTCCTCCATTCTCTACATCAATCATGTTCATATCACCACCACCTAGAATGGTCCCATCGATCTCTGGTTGATCTCCTCTTCCGTTAACCAATATAGAGTTGAAGTTGTCGCTGCTAGAGTTAGGGTTGGGGGAGTTCATATCAAGAAGAACATAATTGTATTCTAAACCCGAGTCTCTGCTTCTCTTATTTTTCCTAGGATCCGAGTCATCCTCATCCGACCCGCCTGACCCGACCAAACCACCAGAATTATCATTACCCAATACGTAAGGCCCATTATTTTCAGCAGGGATGTTGTGCATATTTTGGACCAGATGAGCATGTTTGGCATAGTAAGCTTCGAACTTTGGCTCTATCATGCCAAAAATGAATATATTCCAAGCTCTTTCTTCGCAAAGCTCGTCATTGTGAGCTATTGTGAAACAATCAGTACATATTTTCCTAGGTTGTTTCACAAATGATAGCGAACCCAAACTTTCGATTAGCTTGTTGTGAGTAGCCAGTTTCCTCTTTTCAATGGTTGACTGAGATCGACTTCAATTCTAGCCGAAACAACTCTGTCTCTAATGGTGAAACCTCTAGAACCCTCATCAGCTATCTTCCTTCCCATGTCATCACATAATCTGTTAATAATAACTTCATCCATATGCTCAAGGTACAGACCTTTTATCATTACAGAAAAGATCTGAGTGAAGATATAGTTATCAAGTGGAATTGAGTTCTCATAAGGTTTAAGAACCACCAAGTGTTCATGGATGATCCATGGAGAATTTTTCAAAACATCAGCAATATCTTCTGCAGCTTTAAACTTGAAAACATACAGGTTTCTTCCCATAGTGTTAATCTCGACTCTTCTATGTCTTCTCCATATTATGTTGACATCTCTCTGGACTTTTTCGATCTCAATATCATCTTTAGAGATAATCTTCCCAAGGAGACAGTTTTTCCATTTGTTGGCAGCAGCTGCTAACTCTTCTTCAGAAATCAAACTTCCTCTTAAACGACTTGGATTTGCACCTCCCTGAGTTGATGCAATAAATCTTTTTGTGAGAGCAATTAGGCGATGTCTTGAGCCTTGCGACATGCTTATGAAGGTTGAGAGAGAATTACTTTCAGAGAGGAAAGAATATGGTTTGGTAGATGAGGATTTCTTTCTTGTGTATCTAACTATGTAAACAAGAAAAGGGTTAGGGTTTCGAACTTGGACTTCAATAGTGCAGATATTCTTGCTAAGAATACGGTATATTGTTGAGATATTCCAGTGATTTTTGTTATGGAAAATCTCACAACTATTCAACTTTATTTTAGGAAAGTGGAATTCGAAATTTGAAATTTCCATGAAATGTGCCTTTTTTTGAATACTGTTACCCAAACTGCCCCTATCTCTGTGGAAGAACCAATGGAGACCTTGATTTTTTTTACGATGAACCAGATAATGAAGATGATTAAACCTATGCTCGGAAGAGAAGCCTACTGCTTCATGAATCAAAAAATTTGAGATCACAATGATGGATACCAGTAAGAATTGGCCTTTGCTGTTGGTGATGAACATGACCATATTTTAAATATGGGGAACACTACAGTTCCTAATGAGAATCAGAGAATCAAACTGCACCACTGCCCCCCTAAAAGATCACAACCGGTACGCTACTTAGATCCACTACGTGCTGCAAATCGCAAAGATTAGAAATCCATGAAAAACATAAACATGAAAGGCAAGAAAATATTAGACAGATTGTTATATGAATAGACAAAGCGAAAATAATATAGCACCTATTAGCATAGAATAGAAATCAGAGAAGGAGATTCAACATTAGATAAAATAAGTAATAAAGAACACATAATCATCATAGATTATCAGTGATCAAAGAAAGCCATCCCAAAGCATGGTAAGGGATAGGGGTGGGACTTGGGTTGGGTCAACCCACCCAACCCATGCCCAACCCGAACGTTGGGCGGATGTACAATGTATTTTAAAAGTTTGGGCAAGCTTGGGTACAATTTTAATAAACCCAAGTTAAACTTGGGCAAGCATGGGCACAAATATTTCTAACTCGAGCAACCCACCCAACCCGAGGAACTATAATATAATTATATAAACTATTTTTATAATTGGTAGTATTATCTATTAAAAGCAATTTTAGCTATTATCTTCAAACCTAATAATGAAAATATAAATCATATCTATCTCATTCTTAATTCAATATGAAAAAAATTTATATTATTGTCAATAATCATAAGTAATTTGGAAATTTAAGCTAAATACAATAATCAAATCTTATAATTACTAAAATTTGTTATTATCGCATTAATAAAAAATAAATTTAAGACTTAAATTAAGGTCATTAGGGTTTATATGTGTGTATATATATATATATATATATATATATATATATATATATATATATGAGTCTACTAACTAACCCCATTCTATGTCCACAATTTTTATGTTGTAAAGTATTAGCATGGGTCAATCCGGGGAACCCGAGGAATATAAATTGGGCGAGACTTGGGCAGCACCTCCACGGGTTCCATGGACAATCTGGGCAAAGAATTTCTACCTCGGGTCTGCCTCGGCCAAGCCTTCTAACCCGACCAACCAACCCAAGTCCCACCCCTAGTAAGGGAAAGAGATTTTAAGTTTGACGTTTTTTTTCTCAGTTCAATTGGTCGCTCACTACAAACCTCAATATTTTGGCCACTCATTTGTTATAAGAGAGATGGGAGAGAGATGGGAGAGAGAAGTGGTCCCCCTTTAATATTAAGATAGAAAAGGGAGAGAGAGTGGTCCCCTGTTGTTGCTGCACCTGTGGCGAAAATTTCTAATTCTGCAAAAAGTGCTGCAACAGATCAAATTTCCTTGTGGCGTAAAGAGAAATCTCAACAAGAACGTCATCAACCCAAAGTTAGCAAGGGTTGGCAGTAAAGATTAAAAAAAAAAAAAAAAAAAAAAGCAAACTAAACATTTTAAAAAAGTGCTTCACTGCAAAATAGAAGATTTGAAGGGGCAAGAAGTTCATAAGAATAAAAAAAATATACATTTAGAAAGAGTGAAGCTGCGAAAAAGATTTGAAGGGGCAAGAACTTCGTAACAACTAACATCCTCTGCAAGTTTCCAAAGTAGTTCCACGTGACCCAGACCCATCACTGCAACAATAAAACTCAGCATTAACATACTTCGAAAAATATAGGCAAACATTCTATCTATAAAAAAATTAGATGGTAAACAAGGTGGAACAAAGCAGTTTCTAAACCATCTATAGTAGACTCGTTGATGAGAAAAATCAAACAAAACAAAACAAACCAAATTATACCAGTTCTGTAAAAATTTATATTGCATACGGATTTCGCTTACAAAGAAAGGATAATCACACCAAGTATTGAATGTTGTTTGAGAAATACTGATAAAAAATAAAGTTGTTACCTACCTAAAACGTTTTAGTGGTATAATCGTATCCGCAGCATGCAAAGAGGCAAGGCTATGAGTATGAATCATCATTGTGAAATCATCACCTTTAAATCCCTTCTTTTCAACAAACTTCCAAGAACCTAAACGTAGATTGCAATTAATTAGTCGTTTATCCTGATCCTTGGCTAAGAACTCACCTTTCCTCTTGATATGCGCAATCTCATTGAAGTACCAATTGAATTTCCAATAGTGACCATCCTCTGGAACTGCTATAGAGTGCATTTTAACCCAACACTTGGTGAAAACCCATATGTCCACTTGAATACGTGATGAATGATCAAATATACATAAGTTCCCTTCTAACTCAAAAAGTCGAAACTTTCCACGGAAATATATCGAAGTATTAGTATTATCAGATAGATTAACAGTTTCCATGGTGCTCAGCTCCTCCGTTTCTGTATTAAATGTCAATATTGAGTGCAAGCAGCTAGGGTAAACACGGTGATTCGAATAATACCAGAAAAGATCAACCATCCAATACAAAGTCCCGTTGATGAAAACCGGAGGTCTATTATAATGTGGGCGATAATAAGAACTGCCAACACTTCTTCTTTGTCTAGTTCTTAGATTAAGAATTTGGAAATGACACTGCTTTCCTGAGAAGCATACACACACCACTTCGTACTCCATTTTACGAGGATGGAAGTAAAATCCGTATACATAAATCCGATCGCCTGGGGAAGTAAAAGTCACTTGTTCTTCTGTAATCGGATTCCAAATACAGAAAAATGTTGCTTCACGAATATTTTTGGCTTTAAATAAAAGAAACCCATCATAAGAACCACACATAATAATTTCCTGTGTGTAAAGAGCATGACGCTCAGCAAGATTCAAACTTTTAACTTCCACATCCTTAGTTTCCTCGTCCAAAAGGAAAAGTTTGACTACATCATAATCAGATTGTGTTAAAGAATGCACAACAATGGTTTGGGTAGCTCGGTTTAGGTGCGTACGTATAAAGAAGGGAGTTTTAGTTAAGGCGTACAGTTGATTTGACCTAATTTGCCATAGCCGGAAGATGCACTTTGCTGGAAGTCTAGAAAGTATGTTGATCACGGTATCAGCAGGAAGCTCAGGGATTGCTCTATTTCGTTTTGTGAATAAATCAAGAAATTTCTCACCCCATAGGTTTGGAATCCAAGCAACGCAGGGACGTATAACATCCAACATAGCCATTCAATTGCAAATAATCAACAATCACAAAAAAGAAGAGATGAAGTAAACTTACTGTAATCCAGTAAGATAAAGAAACCCAAATTAGGATGATCTGATGATGCCCCCACCCTTGCAGAAGCTCTTCAATTTTGAAAGAGGAGTTTTTCCGAATCAATTCTAAAATTTCCGATAACTCTGATGTGATCTTATCCCCGGGAAATAAACAATTTTTTATAGGAACTTCCAGCCGAAACCAACTAGGACTAGGAAATCAAGATATATGCGATTTGATGATTTAATTCTTCAAATTTCGTCTGGCTAAGGGTTTCCGATTTTGAAGTTTAGGTTTTGTTCGAAACAATGTTCACAATTAGATAGATATAGCATCAATCTCTACCTCCGTTACGTTACTGGTTTTATTGATAGAGTGTACGCGAAGTGTTATTCTTAAGTGAGTACTGAGTTAAGTTTCCATTTCGGTAACCAAGGAAAGAGAGAAAGCAAACGCGGCACAAGCGAGTGTAGACGATAGATACACACAGCGGAAATCGCTTGTACCTGTTATTTACGATTGGCTTGCGAATCATTATGGCTTTTTCTTTCTTGCCGGTGAGTGAGATTTCCATTTCTAGGTTTTTTTTTTTTTTTTTTTTTTCTATTTTTAGTTTTTTTACCTACTTAAACCCTATGTTTCGCCATGTCTAGGGTTTTGATTTTTTTTTGTGCGTGATATGTTGACATCACAAAATCAAGAAACTGGGTTTCTTTATAGTTGTTGTTGGTGGTGGTGTTCTCGTTGTGATTGAGATTTCTAGGGTTTTTTAGTAGTTGAAGTTGTTGGACTGGAATTTTGAGTTTTGTTTAGTTCATTTTTGGGCATATCATAGGTTTCTTTCTTTTTGTTGTTGGGGAGATTTCTAGGGCATTTTGTTGTTGATGCTCAAGCTGTGGGGCTGTGGAATTTAGTGAAGTTTTTATGGAAGACTTTTAACATTTTCCGTATGGGTATTTTTCGTTTTTGTGCCTGATATTACGTAATTAAGAATCTGGGTTTCTTTGTTGCTGTTTGTTAGATTTCTAGGGTTTTTCTTTTGTTGTTGGGACTGTGAAATTTGAGCTTTTTCAGTTGTTTTCTTAAGGAGAAAAGTGACGGGGATTTTGACTTTTTTCAGTTCGTAATGTGTTGTTGTTGTTGTTTTGTATCCTCAGCTAGAGCAAGCTACTTACAAGAATTGACGACGTCTTTACCTTTCTGAACAGGTATACACCCATTGTTGTTGTTGGTGGTGCCGTGGGTTGAATTTTCCTCAATCTGTTTACTTTCTTGTGCACTTTGTGTTGGTTTTTGCTTGAAAACTTGAATATGATAAATATGAAACGGGTTTGTTTTTGTTTTCGCTGTTTCTTGGTTTCTTTGAAGTGATTTAGTCATTTAATAGCGGAGACGTGTGACTGCTAATGTAATTCCTGTATTTGCAATGCTCCAAAGTAAAATGAACTGAAAAGGGTTTCCCCCTAATAGCTGCTTGTTATATGCTTCTTCTTACATGTATGTAGAGAGCTTAAGTTATAATTTGTGTTGTTGGTTTCGCTTTTTATGTTTTTCTAACATGGATATGATGCCTGTAAATCTGTAATAACTTTAGGAGGCATATATATACTTTTTTTGGTGGAGATTTATAGGTGATAATGTAGTGACTGTAATTGCTACCTTCTGAAGTAGGAGATTTGTGCAAAAAAGGGATTTTCCTTTCTACTGCTAGCTCTATTATGGTTTCTTACTTAATGTCAGAGATATTACTTAAATACTGTGTAAGTTGTAAATGCTAGCTCTATTATGGTTTAGTAAAATGAACGAAAAGGGGTTCCCCCCTGCTAATTGCTAGTTATATGTTTCTTCGTACGTATATGTAGAGAGCTTAAGTTATAATTGTTCTTGTTGTTTTCGCTTTGATGCTTTTCTAACATGGATATGCTGCCTGTATTAACTTTAGGAGGCATATAATTACTTTCTTGTTAGTGGAGATTTATAAGTGATAATGTAGTTACTGTAATTGCTATCTTCTGATGTAGGTGATTTGTGCAAAAATGGGTTTTCACTTACTATTGCTAGCTACTATGAGTTGCTTAGTACATATGTAAAAAAAAAATTGTTGAGTAAAGTGTAAGTTGTGATTGTATCCTTTCGTCTTCATTTTTAAGTTTCTTAACTTGGGTATGTAGCACATTCTAGTCAGCCCTATACCTTATTAACATCTCGTAATCCATGCTTAACAGTTTCTTTTAATAATATGTGGTAGTGGGAATTCCCGGACTCTTTGAGGTTTATTTTTTGTATTCCTTTGGATCTGTCATTATAATATGTACTTCTATTTTATTAGTCACGATTGATAATTTTAAACCTTGTTGAGAGATTTGTCTTGATAAAATTTTCCCCTGTCTCCCTTTTCAGACTGATGGTACTGTTCCAAATACTGTACTTATAGCTAATTCTGAAGTGGTTAAACCAAGGGTTGCAGCTCTGGAGCACATATCACAGGTAACACCTATACCATTTACTTATGCTATGGATTTTCTGACATTTCAATTTGCCACGATTATTCTGATGGTTTTGTAAAATGCCTTACTTTCTTGTGTTGTCAGTTCAATGAGGAAGCACGTTTCCCTTTGTCAATGAATTTATGTAAATGTATATGTAATATTTGTTTCTTTTGAGATAGTACATAAATCTGTGAATGCAGTTACTGTTTGGTATCCAGATGGACAAGTAGTATCCAAATACAAACTGTAAGAGGCATAGAGAAGAGATTTATCTGTAGGTATAACAGGACAGACAGTACTGCTAGTTTGCTACTACAGTTCTCTGATATCGAGTTCTGCTGTTACTTGTATATTCTTGTTGTATGAAGTAATCTATATGGATGCTCACTGATTTGATTTCCTTGGTCTGTCTTACATAGTTAAAGAAAAAGTTACACATGCAATGAATTTATGTAAATGCACACGTAATACTAGATGGCCAAGTATTCAAGTACAAACTGTAGGAGGCATACAGAAGAAATTATCTGTAGGTTTAACAGGACAGACAGTACTTGTTGTTTGCTGCTAGTACTCTGATATAGAGATTTTTCTGTTACCTATATATATTTGTAGTTACTGTAATTGCTATCTTCTGAAGTAGGAAATTTGCACAAAAGGGATTTTCCTTTCTTCTGGTAACTATTATGTGTTGACTACTTTATATGTACACGATTTCAGTTAAATAAGGTGTAAATTGTAAATGCATCTTTTCGTCTTTGTTTTTGAGTTTCTTAATAACATGGATATGTAACGCCAGTGAGTAGCCTCAGGCCCTCAGCTACTTAGCCCCTATATCTTAATATATGGGGCACACATCTTGTAATCCATGCTTAACTTTTTATAACACGTGGTACTGACAATTCCCAGACTCTTTGAAGTATGCTATCTGTATTCCTTTGGACATGTCAATTAATATCATGTACTTATATTCTATATTAGTCAGGATTGAGGATTATAACCTTGTCGAGAAATTTGGTTTGGTAAAATTTTTCCCGTGTCTCCATTTTCAGACCGATGGTAGTGTTCCAAATGCTCTAGTTATAGCTAGTTGTGAAGTGGTTAAACCAAGAGTTGCAGCTGCCGAGCAGATATCACAGGTAACATTTATACCATGTACTTATTTTTTTTCTGGCATTTTAATTGGTGTAAGTATTCTTATGCTTAATGCCTTACTTTGTGTTATCAGTTCAATGAGGAAGCACGTTCCCACTTTATCAAGAAATAAAAAACCATTATTCATCCCGGAGAGGTTTGAAACAGTTCTCTTTATTTTTGAAACAGTTATTCTTTGATTTTGAAGGGTACAACGACTTCTGTTTCTGTGCTCAATATGGCCGGTATAGAATGGAAACCAGAGACATTCTCAATCTATGTGCTTATCGTTTTTAGTGGTGCTCATTTTTCAGGTCAACAGAATCAGGAGCTGCTACAGAACATGAAGATTGTTGCTACACATACTGACAGTCCCGATTTAAGAAACTAAAACATTTCTGAGATAAAGATATTCGCCATTAATTTTAGGATCACTAAGCTAGCGAAGTGGTTTGGATGTTACATCCTTTTGAGTTGCATTGGTTATTATGTCTATCATGTTTGAATGACTAACTTGGCTAAATGTTTGGGTTTTGACCAGGTGCTTATCTGGGATGTTGATGCTCAACCGAATCGCCATGCTGTCCTTGGGGCTTCAGAATCACGACCAGATTTGGTAAACTCGACTTCTTTTTTATGATTATCTTAATCTTTGGTAGTGTTTTAGATTCAAGAAGGCGAGACGGATATTTTGTGTAAGGATTACAAACATCACTAAGATGTCAGTGACTTAGATGGTTCTATGCAGATTCTAACTGGGCATCAAGATAATGCGGAATTTGCGCTTGATATGTGCCCAACTGAGCCCTTCGTATTATCTGGAGGTTAGATATTTCAAGTATGTGCCCTTTAAAGCTTCATAGTTCATATCGTGGTCTCCTGTACCTGATTTACTTTCTTGGAATTCGATATCATTTTTCTTTAGATCCTTCTAATCTTAGATTTATTCCAGGCAAAGACAAGTCAGTGGTGTTGCGGAGTATTCAGGATCATATATCTGCTGCTGCAGTAGACCAAGGATCCGCCAAATCTCCAGGGTCTAAAACACCCTCTAAAACTGCTGGTGAAAAAGCTTCTGCCCTTGTATCGGACCACGTGGTAACTACCAAGGGCATAATGTGTGCAGTTTTGTCCATCAAGGTGATTGGCAGTTATACTTGTTTACTAGTTTGCATGGTTATTAACTCTCCATCACAGTTTCGTGAATGTGTTTTTATCTGACACTTTTTCTTTCAATTAAACTGTAGTACTCGAGAGTTCTGCAGTGTGGGTGATGATTCTTGCCTAATTCTTTGGGATGCTCGTACTGGCACAAGTCCAACCGTCAAGGTTAATACTATACTTCTTTCGTTTCAACTTTTTCCTTCTCTTTTCCCCTTCTTCACTGCTGTACATTCCTTTGCCTAATATCGTTAAGCAACCCATGTCTAATATAATGGCCTCACTTGCGTTAGCATTAGCAACTAGGAAGATTGCTTGTCTGTTCTTGATCTTTTTGCCCTGAACCCCTCCTGTTCCCATATTTTAGTATCCAAGTTGAATCTGAATTCTTCTTGTGACCATGAGTGTATATATATAGGAAGCAAATTTAATCTTATACTTGGTAAGTGGAGTTAATTCTATTGGTTAACTTGAAAATGAAAAGTTAGCCTACCTGGGTCAGTCGGTGCTATTGGTTAACTTGAGGCACACCATACTTGAGAATTCAAGTTACTGCCTTTTTTTCTTGAATTGTTTGCATATGTTGTGGCAGTAGAGCGTAGTTCTTAATATAGAGTAGTTTTACAATAATAAAAACTTGATCGCCTTTCTGATTCATGCAGGGATAAAGTTGTTGACTTTCACCGGAATACATCTGATCCATGTACAATTGTTAGCGTCTCTGATGATTGCGAAAGCAGTGGTATTGGGACATTGCGGGTAAACCTTTTGAGTCCTGGATCCCGAATCTTTACATTATACATGCTTCCAATTGTTAAACAGAACTTGAGGTTTGTCTACTGAGAATAATATTATTTTCTAACCGAAGTTGGACTGATGTTTGGCCCAGATTTGGCGCATGAGCGATCTGATACAGGCCAGATGAGGAGGTTCTGGAAGAACTTGAAAAGTTCAAGTCACACATACTGGAAGAACTTCAGTTGGTGTTCTTATCACCTTTTTTTAACTACCACACTTGTTAGTAGGCTTCAAAGAAAGACTCAAGCTTTCTTTTTACTCATCATTGATTCATTCAGATGTGCTACCATTGATTATATTTCGTATTTAGGAAAGTAACACATAATTTAAGCAATTTAGCTCTTAAATCCAAACACATATTTCAGAATGAACACCACTGTAAAGTAAAGCGTAGTGAAAATTTGGAATTTTTCACTAGTCAAAAGACAACAAGCATGCCATAACCCTTGGCTACTATGTTTTTTTCATTTCCATTTTAATCCCAAGTTGAAAACCAAAACTCACAATCCGATTCCAATACCTGAGTTTGGCGTGAAAGTTTATTTGCAAGCGGGTATTCGAGCCTCTAACCTCAACTATCAGAGCTAACCATACAGGTGGGAAGTGCCATTTACGCAAACCATAAAGGTGGGAAGTGCCATTTACATACGTGTTAAGACTGTAGCTTAGATTACCGAATTCTAGAACAAATGATGTAATTCCATCATTTTGCTAGATTCTACCCAGTCTTATTCAAAAAAAAAAAAAAAAAAAAAAAAAAATCACACTTTCTAGAAACATATATTGCATCTCCAAAAATAACTGAACTGACTTGACCAAATATTTACCTGACAGCAGATAGGAAGCTAAAACAGCTTTTGTCAACGTAGATTACTAATAACACTAATAGTTTCTAACAATGCAACAAAGGCCGGGTAAAAAATCTTTAGGATAGTAATATGGCAAGGCTAGAGTACAAAAAAGTTGAGTTCAGTAGAAGCTAATTGAGTAAACTAAATCTGTGTAATTAAACAAAAACTAGTCCGGATGAGGGAGACGGATCACGTGCCTCTGCATGAAATTGTCAAACCTTGTCTTGTAATTCTCAGGCGAAATGACTGTAGGCTTAACATTCTTTGGAACACACAAAGAAGACTTCACACATGACTCAATCTTCTTGTCCCACGTATACTGCCTCAGGTAATCAATTATCCCACAAACAAGCTCCTCGGTCTGCTCATCTACTCCCAAGAGTAAAGAGTAGTCCATTACTTTAATCGACTGCAAAGGATCAGCAACACACGTCAATTCCATAATTCATTTCGACATAACTCTTCTTGAAACTTACAAAACTTTTACATTCAGTACTCACCGCTAGGAACTGTGTGTCCGCCAATATAGCTTGTAGCAAGTCCTGTTTGCTATCCACGCTCAGAAGCAATGGAGAGTTACGGGTGTCTGTAACATAGTTGCCATCCAATCCGATTTCTCTGCCATCTGCTTTTGGAGTGTACCGAGAAAACTGCATACCTTTGAGATCATATAGGCGGACTCCGTTACGACCAAACAGGATGTTCTCCTGAACTATCAACAAATATACCTGATTCTTCTGACATTTGCCCTGCCTCCTTTCAGTTACCTGCAACAGACAATAACATGAATATAACCCGTAAGAGTAGAAAGCTGCCTCATAGGTAGAGATTACCAATCTAGAAACCAAAGAGTGGAAAAACGTTGGATACTTCATCTGCTGTTATATATTAGAAGAATTCCACGTGGATTCTACGGAAAGGAAATGCAAGAACTTTCTAAGCAATTTTGTTGTAATAAGCAGTCAAGAATCGCTAGACAGGAAAGTCTAAGCATTTTGGGTTTATCTGTAATGCATAATTATCTGCTCTTTGAGCACTTGTTGCAAGTTCATATTTTTCCATCAAAGAAAGTTCATCCTAAACTATGGCATGGTGTAACCAAGCGATACAAAACATGGAACTGAACTCAAATTAAACGCAACAACCATAAGAAGGAAAGAACATTGGAAGAACATAGATAACTGGTGAAGGGAATCATGAAGCGACGACTGAAGATTGAGGTAGAGATTATAGAAAACATACCTGATATACCCCAAGAATTCTCGCAAGGCATGAATGATGGCCTGAGCTTACATAATTGAAATATCCTGGGGCAAACTCCATAAAAGAATCAAATTCAGTCTTCTGAATTTGCTTCACAATAAGCCTCTCATCCTTCGTCATCAAAAACATTGAACCACTTTTGCCTCCTTTGGCCGCAAAAGGGTCACAGCGACTCAGCGAAGCTATGTAGTCTTCTTCAGATGAACAACATTGATCTCGAAGAGCCAGGAACTTTTTCTCATACACACATGACACGGATATTATACCCTTAATCGGATGTTCTCCATCTCCAAGATGGATCACTGGATGAGATTCCTTAGTGCCTTGATTGAGTAACATGGTCAGGGCACAAGCTATTGCACTTGTAGGTTCTGATTCATAAACCGATATTAATAGATCTCCAAGACTAACTGAAAATGATTTTTCTGTTGAGACTAATAGAGTAGTTGCCTCTAAAATTTCAGGGGCACATACGGTGAGAGGTTTAATCATACGCTGTGTGTAACTTTCCCTGAGATCTACAATATATGCCTCGCAAATTTTTGGAAATGAATTCCAGACCCATTCCTCACCCCTGGCAAACATGGAAGATCCTAGATTTATTTCATTATCAATGTTCATTACCAATTCAGCATCTTTGTGATCTGCAGACTGAAAAAACTGGATGCGTTGATGCCAAACATATGACTGTAGAACAAGTTCTCGGGCTAAGCGATTCAAAGTAAGCATCTCAATCATCGTGCACCCAGCTTCCTTCTTGTTCTCAAAATGTGTAATGCGATCCTAGTTTGTTAAGTACAACAAGAAACATGTTCTCAGAAATACTTACGATAATAACATAATAATGAACAATAAGATAATATGTTGAAACAAAAATCACCGAGGGGCTTTAGCAAATGCAACTCAGAACAACAAACCCTGGATTCTAAAGATCCTAACATAAGCCTATATAGCATATTAGGTAGAACTGGAGGATATTAAGGAAACTCGAGAAGCAGCCAAAGAGTACCAGAGAATCTCAAAACAAACGTGATTAACAAAGATAACTCCACTCACCAGGAAGTCAGATCTCTCCTTGTTCAACATATTTTGAACAAATTTCTTTAACTGACATGGACTATCCGAACCTTGGTTTGAACAGGAGCCGCAAGTTTTCTGCAACTCCTCTTCGACATCCACAAACAGATTTCTGCCACCTTCTCCCACCTTCAGAACGTCATTGAAAATGTCATTTGCAATACTGGTAATAATTAAGAAACTAAATGAAACAGCCGATGTACCTCATCAATGCCATCTGCCCAAGTTATGTTCAGTTTGTTGAACGCCAATTTAGGTGGAGGCACACAGAGAGTGTAGACATCAGTTCCTCCTCCAGAAGATCTAAGGCTTCTTGTCTCCGAATTACCTTGATCGCTTTGTTCTTCCTCACCTGAAAATATAAAGAGAAAACATCCAAAATCAATTCAAAAAGGGGATCTTAGAATGTTGATGGAGTTTAGTAAACCAAATTCAAGTCTAATAGACCTAGTATTACAGTTTCATACATACGGATTACTGATTATTATGTAAACCCATTCAATAAACTCCAAAACCCTCCAAAAATCATCGAACTGAAAACCACTCCAAACAAGGAAAAAGAATTTAGTAAGGAAAAGAAATCCAATCAACTTACAGCCACAACAGTAGAGTTTCCAACACGGCATTCTTCAATTTTGTTTGTACTTATTGAAAAGGAGAAACGTGCTTCCTTATCGAACTGATAGCACAAGAAATTAAGGCATTACGCAAAGCATCAGAATAATTACATAAATTGAAATGTCAGCAAATCCATAAAATAAGTAAATGGCATAGATGTTACCTGTGATATGTGTCTGCAGCTGCTACTCTTGGTTTAACAACTTCGCAATTAGCTATAACTAGAGTATTTGGAACGCTACCATCAATCTGAAAATGGAGACGGGAAAATTTTACCTAAACAAATTTCTCGAAAAGGTTTATAATCATTAATCCTGACTAATAGAATAAAAGTAAATGATATTAATTGACATGTCTAAAGGAATACAGATAGCATACTTCAAAGAGTCCAGGAAATCTCACTACCACGTGTTATAAAAAAGTCAAGCATTGATTACGTGATGTATATGTCCCATATAATAAGGTATAGGGGCTAAGTAGCTGAACCTCCTTACATGCTACATACCCATGTTAAAAATGAAGATGAAAAGATGCATTTACAAATTACACCTTATTTAACTGAAATTTTTTACATATAAAGTAAGCAACAGAGAATAGCGAGCAGTAGTAAGGAAAAACCCTTTTTCTCACAAATCACCTACTTAGCAATTACAGTGACTACATTATCACCTACAAATCTCCACTAAAAAAAAAGTATCTACATGCCTCCTAAAGTTATTCCAGGTATCATATCCATGTTGGAAAAACATAAAAGCGAAAAACATAAAAAAGTATCTAGATGCCTCCTTAAGCTCTCTATATACATGTAAGAAGAAGCATATAACAAGCAGTTATTATATGTCTGCTTTAATAACTGGAGCATTGCATATACAGGAACTGAGAAACAAAAAAACAAAAACAAACCCGTTTTATATTTTATCACATTCAAACTTTCAAGCAAAAACCAACACAAAATGCTCAAGCTCTAGCTGAGGACCCCACCTATAAACAAGAACTGAAATTTTTTAAAAACCCCTACACTTCTCTTCTTAAGAAAACAACTGAAAAAGCTCAAATTTCACAGGGGACAAAAACCCTAGAAATCTAACAGCAACAAGGAAACCCAGTTTCGTAATTATGTACTATCAGGCAAAAAAAACGAACTAAAAATGCCTTAAAAGAATACCCATGTGGAAAATGTTAAAAGTCTTCCATAAAAACTGAACTAAGCTAAAATTCTACAGCTACGGCTACACAACTTGAGCAAAAAATAAAAATCTACCCAACAACAAGAAGAGAGAAACCTAGTTTCTACATTACATGATACCACGCCCAAAAATGAACTAAACAAAACTCAAAATTCCTTTTTCTGCAGAAATCTCCTACTTCAAAAGTTAGCAACTACAGTAACTACATTAGCATTTATGAATCTCCACTAAAAAAAGTACCTATAAGCCTCCTACAGCTATAACAGGCAGCATATCAATGTTAGGAAAACATAAAAGCAAAACCAAGAAAAATTATAATTTAGCTCCCTAAATTCATGTACCAAGAAGCATATGACAAGCAATTATTAGGGAAGAACCCCTTTTCTGTTCTTACTTTGGAGAATTGCATGTACAACTTTGACATTAATCAGTAAGAAACCATAATAGCAGTAGAAAGGAAATACCCTCTTTCGCACATATCTCCTACTTTGGAACATAGCAATTATTGTAACTACATTATCGCCTGTTAATCTTCACTAAGAAAAAGTACATATATGCCTCCTACAGGCAGCATATCCATGTTAGAAAACATAAAAGCGAAACAACAAGACAAATTATAACTTAAGCCCGCTACATGTATGTACCAAGATGCATACAACTACCAATTAGTAGGGGAAACCCCCTTTCCTGTTCAATTTACTCTGGAGCATTGCAAATACAAAAACTACATTAGCAGTCGCATCTCCACCACTACATGACTAAATAACTTAAAGAAACCGAGATACAGCGGAAAAAAAAAAAAACTGTTTCATATTTGATCACATTCGAACTTTCAAGCAAAAAGCCAACACAAGATGCATAAGCAAGTAAACAGATTCAGGAATATTCAACAATGAGGGTATACCTGTTCAGAAAGGTAAAGTCAAGTCTGGTAAGTAGCTTGCTGTAGCTGAGGACCCCACCTTCAAAATAACAAGAAGAAGACATAAATAAGCTAAACCAACAATTGAACAAACTCAAATTTCACAGTTCAACAACAACAATAAACCCTAGAAATTCTCAATCACAACAAAGTAAACCAAACTCTTGATTATGTGATAGCACGCACAGAAATGGAGCAAAGAGGTTAAAAACCCCCATAAATTTCTTCATTAAATAAACTAAACAAGAAAAGAAATTCACAGTTGAGCAACAACGAAACAACAAACCCTAGAAATCTCAACATAACAAGAAGAAACAAGGTAACCCAATGTCTTTGATTACGGGATATGACAGTAGAAATGAAGCAAAACATACAAAGTAAAACCCTAGAAATGGTGAAAAAAAGGGTTTAAGTAAACAAAGAAGGTAAATGGAATCTTACCGGAAAGAAAGAGAAGGCCAAAGAAGGTTATGATTCGCAAGCCAATAGCAAAGAACAGGTAATAGCGATTTCAATTTTGTCAAGTTTGTGCTTCTGCGTTTGTTTAAAGGTTTCTTTTCTTGGATTTCTCTTTCAGACTCAATCGAGAGGGAACGAATTTGGGGGTGGGGGGAAATAAGTGTGTGGTTTTTAGTTTATCTTGCTATTGCTGAAAAGAGAGTAAATGAATGAAGGTCCGACTCTGATGAACGAGGGTATTCGATCACTGTTTTCTTTTCCCTCTTTTTCTTCGGTTGTTTCCCTCCTTTTCTTTGGCTAAAAAGGATCGTGCCGGGTCCGATCGGTGTTCGTGCTTTGGGATCTAGCTCTATAAAAGCCTGTTGGGAGATGAGAACTGGTTAGGGCAAATTTGTGTAAATCTGAGTTTGATTTAGTTCGCGCCTCCTAGTACAAATTTGTGTCCGTTTCACGATTCTCTGGGATTTACAAATAATTCGCAGGATATATTCCGTTATGATTGTTCCGACTGGGCCACTATTTGAATCTCGTCGAACTAATCGGTTATGATGACTTGTTTTTCAGGATTCATGAATAATTCGGCTATGATTGACTCGTTTCAAGTTGATTGAGCCATTATTTGAATGGATCCTAGCTGGCCAAAGAAAACCGCGCTTGCGGACATTCGAACTCAGCACCTTGGTTGTCGGATTAATTCGGTTATGATTGACTCGACTGGGCGATTATTTGAATGGATTCTGACTCGCTTCAAGTTGGATGTTTAATTATTTTAATGTATTCTAGTTGACCAAAGAAAATCGTGCATGGAGATTGGAGAGATTCGAATTCGAGACCTCGAGTTTCCTATGGAATCCATCCAACCACTCTTCAACATTGACACTATGCTCTGCTCAAAGTGTCTTGGGCGTGGACAACATATATTTGTATGTCCTAATAAGGAGTATTGTAAGAAAGCCAAAGCCCTTATGCCGAATCTCGACTACTGTTCTGAGGATGACCCATCTGAAGTTGGATATCTTACTTACGTCGTTGATGACCATGTTCATTGTTCAAACAGTTCTGATGGTTAACTGGAAACCAATCCACCTTTTTCGGAAGAAAATTTTTATCTCTTGATGGAAGAAATTCTTTCAGTGAAGGTTAACTTTCCATAGTAAAAGGAAATTATTTTTAAAAAGATTGAGAGTTTGGAAAATCAACTGGATAACTTGAAAAAGGAACAGCAAAAAACTAATTAATAAGCTTGTTTATGATCTTAATGTTTACATAAAGAAGAATCGGTGTTTATCGAACAATCGGCATGATTCTCCCAAACACATTTTCTGGGAAAACTCATTCATCTCATGTCGAGAGGATTACCAAACCATTTGCAAGGATATGAAACCTTGTCATATTGTTCTTGGTGTGAAAAAATGGGATCACTTAGATGATCAATGTGTTATAAGAATCAAAGCTCAGGAAAGTAAAAGTTCTCAAACTTGTAGGTCCAAGAAGAAGAAGTCTCAGACGAAAGAGTTAAGATCTTTCAAAAGAACTGAAAAAATTAATACTCAATCTTCGGAGATCCATTAAGGAACTAAGGAACAAGTTACAGAACAAAAAGAGATGAATCGAATCCGCAGGTACGTCATATGAGACTATTCTTGGTCATATATGGATAAAGTATAAAGATTTCAATTCAAGTAAGGATTCTTATTGTTATTGAAAACCCACGTGACCCCACACATTGTGGGAGGAATTGCTCCACACAGTAATCCTTTTTGGTTGGTTCTCATTACCCCCTTGGATGAGAACTACAACCTATAAAAGGGTGAAATTGTATGTCTAAATTACATCTTGTTTAAACAGAAAAGACTAACATATGAATTATGCTTCTAAAAGACTTATAAACATCTCAAGTTCGAGTTGTGCTCCTAGAGATGTTTCCTTGAGTGATAAATTATTAAAATTGGTCAAAAACAGTGTTATTAACCGAAATTGTGTTGGTAATAAATGTTTTATTTCCACCATTTGAAAGTTATCGGTTGGTGGTTTCACATCATAAGAATAACTTGATGTGAGTAAAAACAACTCTTGTGCTCTAAGTCTTACATACTCCTACTTATCTAACTCTTAAGCAAGAGATGAAAAAAATGATCCATGGGAAGCTAGATTTATCGAGATAAACATTGTTGTTTATTGCTGCATAATTCCTCATAATTGTTTGCCGAAATTACAAAGTGTTTTTGGTCAATAAAATTTTAAAGAAGTTTGGAATTGTTACAAAGTATGATCAAGGTAAGGTTAAAAGGGGAAAATTTTGTTTTTTTTGTCCTCTAGATTTGTTTGAGTGTGCCTATTAAGGAATGAAGGTCCCGTGACCGTCCGGCAAGAAATTCTTTAAGTAGAGGTGTAAAAAAAAAAAAAAAAGAAGTCTCGTCTCTTTTTCTCTCAGAAATACTTGCATTTTAGATTTATCAAACATGTCTTCTTCAAGTTCAAACTCAAGCAGGGAAGACGATGTCTGGACTGTACAATTTTCTAATAATAGGATATGTTTTGAATCTTCCAATCGTAACTCTAGTCAAGAAAGTGTATTTATACACCTTGTAACAATTTTTCAAGTTCTTAGCTTGATGATTTCGGTCTCAATGTGAACGTGGTGCGTACAAATTCAAGCACTCAGTAGATATCTGCAAGCTTCCTCAAAAATATTAGAAGACAAAAATTGAAAGTGTTGAATCCAGGTTGACTGTAATTGAAGATGAACTTGAAGAATAAAGAAATATTGATTACACAACGGGATCTATAGAGTAAGTATTTATTCTTTTTACTAGGTGACTTCTTGTAAGAATTTAAACTAAGGGTTGAGATAGCATATTGTGTGAATACTTTTTACTAGGTAACTTCTTGTAAGAATTTCAACTAGGGGTTAAGATAACATATTATGTGAATACGTAAGGTCTTTCGAACAATTTTCATCTTGCATGTTTAAGACTTATCAACAACCTAAACACCCAATCACATCTCACACCACGTCGAGAGTTGCGAAAACCTCCCCTCCCATTGGTCGGTCAACGAAACCCTCGCTCCTGATTGGCCGAAATCAAAGTTAGCCCCCTTACATTTCGTGGCCGTTAATTTTTAATATAATATGAAATCTGGACCTTCAGATTAGCCGAAAAATCTACAAATATCTTTTGGGGAGGGCCCAAACGATTTTTTTTACGGGAAAAAAATGAGAATTTCCATGTAAAAGGAAAATCAACATAGATAAGTTTTTCTAAGAGATTTACATACCAAAGAAAAAAAAATATTTTTACGAGATTCTTTCATGAGTAATTAATGGAAAAGAAATCTTAGAAGATCTTTAGGGTAAATGTCGAAACATTCTATTTTTAGAAAAAGTCCAAGAATTTCCATATCAGAAAATTCTTACACCGCATTTACATGAATTTAGTGTCGTGTATTATATTTAAAAAAAAATGAAAATATTTTATTATGATTTATACTAAAAATAGTTTAGCTGATTGTGTTTATTTAAAGTGTAAAATTCAATTCATGGTGCATAACACCCGGTTATTTTGTTGGATATTCATAGCATGATTTCATATATATGGCAGTTGCGCGGATCCATTTGGCAAATTATATATGAAAAATCTGATTTAATTCAATGAATAGGTTATTTTGCATATTTATAGGAAGATCTTCTAAATCTACTCGAACCGTGAATGGAAAAAATGTATCCATTTTGTTAACAAACCTAGAAACCTTTTCGATGAGAAAAATAATCTATGATGCACCGATACTGATACGGGGATACTGATACGGTGACACTGATACGGGGATTCGTCAATTTTCATAAAATGGGGATACGGGATACCGTGGGATACGTGTATTTATCAAAAAAATATTTGTCCCACTAATAAGTGACCTAGTTACTTTTAGATTTTGTCCCACCATTAAGTGACCTATATCACTAAAAAATGAGATATTTCTAAAATTATCCTTTTAATTGATTATAAGAAATATGCATAATTTGATAGTCATGTTTATATTCATTACGTATGTGTTTTAAAATGTTTTTCAATGGTACGAAGTTTGTGAACATCCGTGGTGTAGTTTGAGAGATAAATCATTTCAAAATTTCACTATTTAAGGGTATAATTGTAAAAAGTGCTTAAAAATACTTTCCCCTTGCTTGCCTTAAAAATTGTGCAAACTTGAACTAGGTCACTTAATAGTGGGACGGAGGGAGTATAATAATAATTCACTCTACTAAAAAATCATGAAACAAAAAAATTCGATAGATACTATTTTGATTATTAAAGTGAGTAAATATTAAATTTTCAGCATTTTGGGTTTCAGTCTTAATTATGTTAATTGAATGGATAAAATCGCATGTACTCCGATTTCTCTTTAAAACACCATGAAAAATATGACTGCCCAATAAGCCTTAAATTTTTGTAGCACCATTTTTTTAAGCACCATAAAAATAAATACCAAGTCTTTTTTCTTTACAGTCAAAAAATTATTATGTTTAGATATAATTATTCAATATGATCATGATTACAAATAACTATAAATATTTAGAATTTTAGATTTTATGTATAAATTTATAAATATATAGATTTTGTATAAAAAAAAGTTAGATTATAGGAAGTATCCCCTTATAGAGTATATGAGAGGTATCCCAGATTATCCCATACCCTTTTTGTAATTAAAAAAGGCGACACTTTAAATGGAGTATCTGATACGTATCCCCAGGTATCCCCAAGTATCCGATACTGATACGCCGCTGATACGCCGCTGATACGGATACGTCAACAATTTTGAAGTATCCGTGCTTCATAGAAAATAATTAATCGTATCTATATTTAAATTACTCCAAATATAGCTATTGATTCACCATCAACCAATGCCAAATTTAGTGGAAATGTATTTAAGACTAAATATATTTTTGTTAACAAATCTAAGAACTGCCTGAAAAAGAGGTTGAACGCCGGAAACTCATGCCAAATTTAGTGAAAAAATCAAATAATTTTTTTAGAAACCAAGTTACGGAGCTATATATAAACGGTACACGAATGCTATAACTTTCATTGATGTTTAGATGTCAAGGTAACCAATAGGTGGAAAATCGGAAACAATGGTACTAAGTATTAATGATTAGTGATTTATCTTCGTTTTGGTTTTGTAGGTAGGTGAGAAGAGAACCGATCAAAAAAAAAAGGTAGGTATGCTTCAAAAAAAAAAAAAAGAGTAAGTGAGAAGAGAGTAATTCTATCTTTGGCGGAAATAAAGTTGGTTATTTTCTTTTTATGGTTTTCTGATTTTTTATGTCTACGGTCTTTGTTATTTTTTTTTTAATTTGTAGGTGTGATTGAAACGTGTACAAAAGATAAAATCAATGCGCTTGGAAGTGAGCCTTTTACGTGACAGACTCTGAACTTTGGTATATACATGTATAGGTAGACATTGTCAGTATTTATTTTAATGTATTGTTCTTTATTACTACTTACTACTTTGAGAAGATCAAGGCAATTTTAGTCTTTTAGACCTTCCCACTCCAGAGTTCATGGGTGGAACCTTGCACCGCTCTTTCTGACATATTTACTTCCATTTTTCTGGTGCGTTAAAATCAATTGGTTTTCCATTGTCCAGTGTCGTATGTAGGAAATTACGTGGTTCACTGGAGTTAATCTTCCGGGTTCAAAAGAAATATTCAAAACTATTCAGCCGGTGAGATTTCGAAACCCTCAACCTTGGGTGTTTTATTTGGAATATGAATATTTGTTTTTACTCATTATTTATATTTTTAGGTAATTTCAAATCTCCTATTTTTATATATATTTCTTTGTGCTGCTTCCTTATTATGTTTTTGTTTCAGAAATTACAAAATAAGGAAATCTATGGATGGTTGTATCACTTCTTTGTAGCGTATCCGCCGGAGTAGAAGCCAAAGTGTCGATTGTTCGTTTATATTTATCTATGTTTGTCGTGTACATCTCTAATTGGATCGAAAAGAATTTGATTTTTACTATATAATGTATTTGTGTTTGTTTTGAAACCGATTATAAAATAGGATTCAAATTGCTTTACACTGAAAATCGCAAAATTCTAAACACAACACATCTACATTGATGATATTAATGCATGGCGCTGCTGTTCAGAGATACCATCACGCCCACTCCAAGTTGGGAGTTGGTCGCGTTGTCCAGGCGAAGGCCTAGGCTGTGTGATCACTATAGTGGAGGGAACTGCGTCAGGCTGGTTTTACAGAGCAAGGAACACCTCCCTCTCTCGGAAGTGGAAGGATAACGAGTCGATGTGCCCCAGTTCCAACTCAGCCTGGTGAGCCGCAAGTTATAAAAAACAGAACCTTATGGTTGTTGTTTAAGTTGTTAAGTGTGCATCATTTTCATTTTGTACCAAAATGTTACTGAAAGTTGAACTAATTCACTTCCTTTTTTGTATCCAAATGGGAAGTTGAACCATTGCCAAGCAATCGATGTCATAATCATTTTTATTTTATATATAGTAAAAGTATAAGCCAAGCATGTAGTAATGGTGGGCGTGGGGAAATATTAGTGGAATGGTGCAGCATACAAGAAGGATACCAAGCTATCAAACTCGCACTTTTTCCAATGGTTGGGGAGGGAAATCTGAAAACAATGTCGGATTTTGGAGCTTAGAAGTATGTATATGTTTTTTTATCCCGTAATTGTGGTGTTGCTGGAATTGGTTTGCCTACATTTTTTTCCTCGAGAGCAAGTGGTAATTTTTTCATGTGTTTCGGTCCTCTTGAAATCTCTGTTAAGAGCTGCAAGCCAGCAAAGGCATTGAATTGCTACTAGACAATGAGTTTTCAGTACTGCAATCATTCAAGAAAGAAAACAAGGAGAATCCAAGAGAAAAACCAGATGGGTGAGGTAAATGACATTTATCAAATATATCTGCTATAGTCATATATTTGTACACCTCTATGTCTGTTGCCATATCTTTTTTTCCTTTCAGATGACTCAACATAAAAAGTCTCCACTTGCGAAAGTCGTGAAGACCCAAAAAACAAATTCATCATCCCTGGTAAGCTTTTTATAGTTCGTTTGTTTATCTTAACTATCTTAATCTTGCGCCTCCACGTACTGACGTGCTTGCTGTTGAGGATTTTTGGGGTTATCCTGCCCAATGTGATAATTGTCCTGGCAACTTAAGTAGAGGAAACTTGGCGGCGTCTGGATCGACTCTCTTGGGCAAGCCCCTAATTGGAAACCTAAAAGATATTTGGGAGCCATTAAACTGACTTCACTCATTAATCATTACGTGCGTTTGTAAGTTGTTTTTATAGTTCTTATATAAATTTAATCATATTGGGAGTTTTTATTTTACAATGAGGTTTGGTGTGTCTGCCTGTTTTGGCCCAAGTTTTGGCGGTCTAGCTTTATCTATTTGTGAGTTTGAAACCTAGAAATGTGGGTACAGGTGCATGTGCATTGGTTGAACATTTCTTCTTCTCGATAAAGCTAAGATGAACTCATTATTTTACCCCTGTTGTCACGGAGAGATCAACCAAGATTCTAGCTAGCAGTCAACTCATTAGATATTCAGATTTCTGTTTTTCATTCATTGCTTTATTGAGGGTAAATTGATGTCATATGAGGTGTTTACATGATTTATCTATAATATTACGTTTTTTGGTACGATCATTTCGACTATAAAGAGGTAGTGCTGAAATACTGGGACAACACGGCAGATTCATAATCAAAGCCTACATGTAACCCCTGTTAACATATGAAATGTACCGTTGCAAACACATGCATAGTGAAAGCTCTTAAAACAAAGCACTTCCATGGAGCTTCCTGGACTGATTACATAGTTACTTTAGAATGAATCACATTATTTACAAATCATCAACCCCAACTTATTAAAACTTCTAAAAGATCCATCCTGACCTTCATAACAAAACTGGAGACAGATGGACATTACAGCCATGAACACGAAATCTTTTATGAAAAAGACCAAACCGGAGACTGACGGTTTATGTTTCATGGATCGTATTATCGACAGTACAATGAAATTGCAATTTTGTGTTTAGGATTTTCGTCTATTATTTCTCTTAACCTGAGTACCTTAGTTTTTCTTCTTTGTTTATAGTGAATAGTAGTATAATTTTCTTACCAAGTTGTGAACTTTAAATATACTGAAATAGAATTGGAGTGTTTCTTATCTTAACCTGAGTACCTTAGTTTTTCTTCTTTGTTTATAGTGAATAGTAGTATGATTTTCTTACCTTCTTTGTTTATAGTGAATAGTAGTATGATTTTCTTACCAAGTTGTGAACTTTAAATATACTGAAATAGAAATTGTTTATCTTAACCGTTTATTTCTTAATCTTAACCGTTTATTTATCTTTTTGGACCATGAGGACCAGGATTTTGCTATAAGTGCTATACTTGAATGACTGTAATTGTTTTCCTTTTGACTACAAATATAAAGAAAGACTAAAAATATAAAGAAATAAAGAAAAATGTTGGAAAAAAAAGAAAAACGTAGAAAAGGAAAGGAATTGAAGAAAAGGAAAGAATTGATATTTATGCATTTTTGAAGCTTTTTTTAACTAAAGATATGAAAAAGAAATATAATTTATGCTTTTAGTTATATCCCGTTATTAATCAAGAATTTTCTTGAAGAAAAGCGTGGGTGAAGAATGGACAAATTTAGAATTGGTTGGTTGAACTTATTTTCTTTTATTTAGATATTTAGGGTTTTTTTCTTCTCCTATATACACATGAATACGGTGTTTAGTCTTGAGAGGAATGTTTTAGCTATATATAAACAAATTCAAAAGCTTTAAAATTATGAAATTAAAAATTATGAAAGGATGGTTAAATGACCTATGTTTAACATTAGGCGGAATTTGCTCTAACTTGGATTTCTTTTGATTTATGGATTTGTTTTAGTTTATCAATTTAAAAGTATTTATTTTTGATGTATTTGATTGAATTGGTTCAATGTTGTTTGTTTTTTTAAACTATGCGCATAACATTATTTGATTACTAAAATGTGTCAAACTATTATACCCATTATTACTAAAATAGTCCTCTTAATATCAAGAATTTTGATTACTAAACTATTATATCCATTATTTGGTTAAAAATCAAGAATTTTTTTGAAGAGGTTCTACTGCATTTGGGAAACGGGTGCGGGGTGAAGCCCCATCCCACCAAATCGACAATCCTCAACAAACCCGATGCGTATCATATATGAGAATAAAGTCAGGATTAAAGTCTTATTTTCGTCCTTAATGGAAAATTATACAGGTAAAAGGTTCTTTTCTTATTTTCTTTTATTTATATGTTTAGGTTTTTTTTTCTCCTTTTTGTCTCGGATACAGTGTTTAGTCTTGAGAGGATTGTTTTTGCTATATATAAACAAATTCAAAAGCTTTAATTGGTTGGGTGAACTCGGCTTACACATGTCGATATGAAATTACAGTAAAATTATGAAAGGATGGTTAAATGACCAAAGTTTAACATTAGGCAGAATTTGCTCTAACTTGGATTTCTTTTGATTTATGGATTTGTTTTAATTTATCAATACTGTGTTGCATTATTGTTAAAGATTTTTAAAGTATTTATTTTTGATGTATTTGATTGAATTGGTTTAATGTGCTTTGTACAAAACATGTTTTCGATACTTTCCGAGGCATTAAAATAAAAGGCGTATCATTGAGTATTGGTAATTTACTTTAATTTGGATTAACTTAGTTTCGATAATGGTTTCATGATGTTACATTCGATTTTGTAGGGGTTTGCAGATAAACCTCCATCCTCATTATTTTGTTTGATTCTTTTTAATTAACTTTGATAGGAAGTTTGTGGGTACCATTTGAATGTTTTAACTTTGTAGAGGATGATGGAAATATTCGAGTAGTGGTGAAGTGGGTGGAGTTGGTGGACTATACTTAAATGGTTTGAAGTGGATTAAACTTCCTTCTACCCAAACAGGTAATTGTCAATCATCATTTAGATTGGTTATTACTTATCATTAAATATTTGATCATATAAAGAATTCAGTTGAATGGATGTTAACTAATGTATTGTACTCTCTTCCATCTTTAGAAGAGAGTAGAATACATCCCGAGAAAGTTTATGCTCGAAAATTACAATAACTTTAATGATGTCGGAGTATTTCGAGGTATGAATGTTATTCAGAACTCTTATAATATAATCGAAAACAAATCTTTAGTTTTAATTGAACCTTTCAAATGTGAAAGATCATTGAAAAAATCTTTCTACAGTACAATAAAACTACGAAAACAATATAAATCTCGATATATCGAAAGTGAAAGAGTACAAGATAATATAACAGATTTTGACAATTACATGTTAAAACGATTAACTTAGTATGTAATAGATTTTGGCAATTTTGATGCTAGAAACAAATTTTGATATTAGGAATATATACGATCAAAGGAATTCAGTGTCTCAAAAATTCTAAATCAAAACAAAAGAAAAATTGATGTTCCAAACAACACTACTCCGCAAAACACTCAAATTGTTACATGATAAAGAAAAAAGATACCATGAGACTAAATAGTTAATTCAATTCCTTTTCGCTTGAAAAATATGTTAAAAAAAAGATTTATATGCAACGAGGGGTGAAACCTTAATAATTAAAGAAAGAATAATTGGAATTCGAAAACGATCTCAGTATATGGTATGTCAAAATGCAAGGTAAAATATATAGTGTACATGGGAGGAAAGCCATCTGGTGCAATGAATCAGTCATAATGAAACACCAATAACATGCAAACAAGGAGAGACATTTTGATTAAAGAATGTGAACGATGTATTTGAACTACAAAAAAACTAAGCAACTTCCATAGATGAAATTTTAAATGCATTTAGAAACTCAATGATCTTCAGGATCATACTTGAAGAGAGTAAATTCGTTTGTGAAAGTTTATATGCACATATATTCTTTTGTCAATGATTGTGCTCGGGAAGAAGTAAATCTATTGTACATACAAAAATAAAAGAGTAGGCAATTACATGTCGGCTTTATTTTAAAAATAACACTTTAGACGGTGAATCTAATGATCCACCGCCCGATGTGTAGTGTAATCAGGCGAATAACAAAATGCAAAATATATTCCTAACAAACAAATGCTCCAGCCTCCAGGCACCCTCTGAGAAATATTTAGTAAACAAGAAAATATAAGAAAATATAATATAAGAGAATATAATAATGAAGGAGACAAGAGTATAAAAAGGGATCCTGGTGTACCATAGTTAGTCGAGATGGATGAAGATGGCAATGAAGTGTAAACACATACCTATGAATATATAGAAGTATTTATCTTTCAGCTCATTACTTTTGAAACATATTGTTATTTTCCGACAAATTAGTGCCAAAACTTTGTATAACAAACTAAGTCGTGGAAATTATAATTACACGGGTTGCATTAAATTATTAGTCTATTGAATGGTATGCACGTTAGTTATGCGTCATAATTGCTAGATTTATTCGTATTTTTATAAATATGGTTTGCAGGAAAAACGAAATTGCCGAGCACAATAATCTCTAAGCATGTTACCAAAATTTGTAGGGATTTTATTCATTTTGTTATATGAACAGGTTGAAGTACACCTCCGAGCCCAATAAACAATCAAAAGTTGATCAATATAATGAAGAAGCTAAAGCAATAAATACTAGATTGTGTTGGTGTTGTTGCTGTTGCTTTTAGTTTTTCAATGTTTATTTGTGTCATTTTTATATATTTTTATTATACTGCAGGTTTTAGATATGCTACGATACTAAAGTGGTTAAATGGGAAGCAAGGATATTTCCTTTCTCTTCTAAGAAAAAGCTAGCAAAAGAACAAAAATTGGCTCATGGTTAGTGCATTTTTGTTTTGAAAAGAAAAGCTTATTGATTTCATGCGCATAGTTGAACCTTTTGGTTTGTTGTTGTACTACAGTGATGTTGTCAATTATTTTTGTTGTACTAATTCTTTCTAGAGTACATGATTTGGGAGTGTTGCACAAGAAATTTTTTTTTTGGATCTATATTCAGGTGAGACTATATTTTTGTTGCCTGAACTAATCGTGAGCTAGCTACAAATCAGCATAAAATGGTGTTACGTCTTGATTTCATTGCTAGGTAAGAGTTCAAATTTATATGGTTGTTTTTATGGCTTTACAATACATGCTTGGTTGAGAATTTGCGGATAACACCGTAAAAAAAACATTTAATAGGCTAGCCGAAGAGTTTTAGAAGATATTTACGTCTAAACAATTAATATTATATATTTTGCTTGATTTGGTTTATTATTCTTTTATCCCGGGTTTCATACCATGTGGCCTTGCACTTACAGGTACATATTACCTTCCTCTATGTCTAATAGTTGATTTGAGACTTTATAATATTAGCGTATCGGTCTGCTGCTGCTGCAAGTTACCAAGTGCAACACCAGGGGAAGATGGGATGTGTGGCTGAATTTAGTTAGCATTTATATGTTTAATCTTTGTTGTAACCATAGGCCTATGTGATTAGACACATATATCCTAGCCCAATTCAGTTATATAACTCATCATGGTGGCGGTAGCAGCGGAATTTGGAGTTTTCAAAACCTTTCATTCTTGGGGAATCACGAAGTTTGTTATTCTAGAAATAATAATAACAACAGTTCTTAGTCGTTGTTTCAAGATAATCTTTAGATTTCTTCATGTAAATTTGTATCCTGAGTTATTGTTTTTGTATACATTGATCAATTAGATTTTATTTTTTTTTATTTTGTTTGTTTGTTTGTTTTTATGTTAATTTTTTATTAAGAATCAAACAACCAAATATCAAATACTGGGATAAGTCGGATGATACTCTATGGAATATATGGGGGAATAAAACAAACAAAACTATGTAAGATGAGATTAACAACGTAGTTGATATTATCAGTGTTAACTGGTAGTGGCTCTGCAACATTTGGATTGACATTTGTATTGCAGTATTATAACTGGTGGTAGCGCAGTAACATTTGGTTTCAGATATATTATTGCTATTGAAATTTGTTGATATTGTGAATGATTTGATTCTTTCGTATGATGCGTCTAATTTTAATTTGATTTAGGATATTGCTATTAGATGTGGTTGTATTAATTTTAATGAGTTTTATTAAAGAACTCAGTTAGGGATATTGCTACAGTTAATGTACTTCAAACGTGCTTCTGATTGCTTTCATATTTGATTGCTTTCATAAGAGAAGAAAATCTGAGGAGATTACCAGTTGTGGTCAACATATTTGAACATTGTAGTATTCATGTTATGAATGCTAATCGGTTGGGACTAAGAAGGATAAATTCCAAGTAAATTTTCATGTTGGTTTTGCTTCTTCGTGGATTTAGTTTGAAAATATCTTAGCAATAGGTTTTGAATTTTTTGCCATGAGATAAAAAATAGTTACCAGTTATTTGATTTGAGATTGAAATTTTAAATTTCATTATATTTGAATGCATGGAAAAAGAAATCCACTGACTTCCTGACTAGTCAGGGCACAGCGCTGACACATGAACGTAAATTTCGTAAGAAACAGTGAGAAACATCTTTGGGTACAAAGTGTGATTAAGTTTGGAGTTTTCTTCAATAAATGGTTGGTTTAGAAATGATAAATAGCTCAAGAAAGAACATGTCTCGGTTTGTTAATGTGTTATTTTTGGAATATAAGTAAGTCTGAATACCACAAAGAGCGTCGCAGATGTGGAAAGTAGCCGTTGGCAAAGAGGACTTCCCAAGAAGTCTCCCATATTTGTATTGTTCCCACCCTTTACTAAGGAAATGGTGGACTTCCCAAGTGGCAACCCTTCTTAATACTGGTAAATTTATTCCATGACGTTCATGAGTTCAGGAGATTGAAGTATCTCTCGACTATCAGCCAATGAGAATCAAACTATTTACCGTCTCTTATAATTTATTATTGAACATTGCAATGCAAGAATGATGTGGGGATTTATGTGTACATAATTGTTACCGGGCTTCATAGGCGGACATGTTTTAAGATTTTCTTATGCGACTTTGCAAATGCTTTATGCAGTATGTAATGCTACCTGCATAGCTTGAGAATCTCTTATTACAACAAGATTGAATTATGCCATTTTCATCGGAAGTAGATTAACCTACAATGAAAAAGGAGCTTGGTTTACCCATAGTTATCCTCAAAGTGGAAATGTTGTTAAAGTGCAGAAATCTGGAGTTCAAACAACAGTTCTGTATTGATCTTCGGGTAATACTACGATGTACTTAATGATGTAAAAGCAACCATTTATTTCTCTCTGGCATCGGAATATAATATTCTCTTCAATGTACAACTGATATACTTAATGCTTTCTGGTATATCCATACACCTGTAATGGTTTTCCTCTTGACTTGCGGGCCTTAGGTGAATGGTAAGTAATGTGGGGTATTTGAATTTTTAATACATTACTTTAATGAATTACCAAAAAGCTTAGTTAATAAAAGTTATATGACCACTTTCAGGATCATTCTTCCTAGCCAAAAAAGGAAGATGTCAAAAATAGTTCCTTTTTTTTTTTTTATGAACTAGGGAGGTGAATTAAATGATGTCAATAATCAACTTTATTGATTTTTCCCTCATTGATAGATAGGTAAATGTGTCTTAAGCAAGTTGTAGAACGACAAGATTTTAAATGGGAAATTTTATTTCAGTGAAAACCTTCTGGTTAATAATAGACTTTGGTTTTGAACTAATAGATGACTTTAGGTAGGGTGTTTAATTACCGCCTTTCCTATTGGTTTGGGGTTATATTTCTGGCAGTTTTGTCGTAGCAATATGGTAACATTGCTGGTGGTATTACCTATGATTAATGTGTCACTAATAGTTCTACTACCAAGCATTATCAAATAGAGGCTTAAATTGGATTCAAGGAAAAAAAGGAAATAATGGACTCAACTTAAGTGCGACTAACTTAAGTGTACCAAGGATGTTAGTTTCAATCGTTAGATAACATATTTAGTCGTAGTAACTTTGAATTAATTTGATTGCAATCATTAATTTATTAAATGATACTTAATAACTTACATTACTAATCGAAGCTCTTTATGGATGGGTGTGGGGGAAGTGAAGTCACGCCTCACTTTGGAGAAAGCATATTTACTAAAAATAAATGGTAAGTACAACTCCCGACAGAGAATAACTCCAGACACATAAAAAGAAAGTACGATCTTATAAAAAACGACGATGATGTGTCAACGTTGGTCGAGATAGATGAAGAAGGCAATGAAGTGTTTACTTAGAGAGTATAAATAACATGACTGCTTTTGAAACATATTACATTCTCCAATAGTATATTGTTTAAATTTTTGAAACCAAAAACTAACAGTGGAAATTTTAAACTAAATGGATACAATCTTATGATCAACAATGCTACCATGGCGTTCTTTCTTAGGTACCAGTGCCCATATTGGATAAGGGTTATTAAGTTGTATCATGGAACTAAGTTTAAGTAATAGTTCAAACACCACCAACAAACATCTAATGCTAGCTGACAAGGTGTTACGCAAAACTGGATTCAACATACTACTGTTATATTGATCGACTTCTAAATCTCGACATAAATAAAGCTATCTATGCAGTAACACTGCATGGACACTTCTTCACATTTATTTTTATTTTCTTTTGAAAATTGCATTCCACGAACTGCACGTGATATATAAGACAATTTTTTTAAAGAAAAAAGGTTGGATAAGATAATTTTTTAATTGAAAAAAGGTTGGAGGAAAAAAAAAACGTGTTGTTATGTTCAATTACAAATAATTATAGACATATAATATTTAATTACTTTAAATCCAAATTTATGGAGTACATTGTTTCCAGTTATTTTAATATTTGTTCATAAATATAATACATGAATTTAGGAACATACCAAATTTAAATCATTACATGATAAGATAACTAAACGGTATCAGTATTCCCTATCTCTTAAAAAAAAAAAAAAAAGCAAATTAATCGTAGACTATTTAAAAAAAAAAAATCTAATGCATTTGACCACGGGCGCGGGGCGAAGCCCCGCCACACAATATTATAGCTGATCCCACTGGCCCGATGCGTAGCACGGGTTACATACTAAATTCTTAAATTGCTTGCCTACATTTACACCACACCTCGGCAAGATTATCTCTTCCTATAATAAAAAAGTTTAACTCTGTAACTAAACAGCACAACTATAAGCAACATCCCAGATAGACAATTAAAACAAAAAACAAACAAAAAAAAAAAAGATTAGCTTCCACTTCATACATAGATAAAATCAACTGCCAAAACTTAAAACTATTCAGAAACAATTCCTTAAATTGTTCATACAATTTGCGGTAATAGGTGAGTTTGGTGTTTATGGTAAAATGTAATATTGACTACTTAACTATAAGCAACATCCCAAAAACCCCTATTACTACTTAAATAAAATTTAATTTAATTTTGGAGTCAACTTCTTTAATATAAATTTCTGATACCAAATTTAGACCATCAAATAATTAGACACCCGATGGATATCCAAGTTTCGAACTCCTTTAAAAATAAAAATAATCACAAATTTTTCAAAGAGAATATTGATTTATTTGTTTACGGGTGCGGGGCTTAGCCCCGCCATGCTAAATTGGCCGATCCCACCGATCCCGGTGCGTAGCACGGGTTAGATACTAGTTTGGTTAAATTTTAGTTTTGGAAGATGAACTTGCACCACCTAAAATTTATTGATTATATATATGTATTGCATTATCTTATGAGATGTATGTGTTCTTTGCTAGCATATTTTTAGTGATTAGAACTGATATCTCATATATGCTCAAAAGTTAAGCTCTTAAATCTTTTGGTTCGTCGCTGACTAAAGAGGAGAAAACTTCTCGAGAACCATAATATTCATCTCTCCACGATTACGTTTAGTGTGAAATTATTGCACCTGGATTCCGCAAGATGGTTTATAGGAATATTTTTATCTCCTTGAATGCATAACTGCCATCGAACAAAGAGTGAACTTTAATCTCTACGACTATACATGGGTAGGGAAGATAAATGCTTATGTTGAGTCATATCGCTTAAATTGTTTCTTTGTTCGAAACTGGCCTAAATATTGGTTTATGTCGACGATAAATTTGATCTCGGTGCCTCTAACATTAACATCATTACTTAATTTTATCTTCTTTGTTTGTAACTGACGAGAAGAGATTTATAAAAGTATTTGGATAAAAATCTACTCAATTGTCAATGTCTAAGAAAATCATTCTCTTGTGATTAGAGTAAGGTCACTCATGTTGATCTTCAGGGAATGACATCAAATGGGTAGAATTTTTTTGAACTTCTGCTAAATCATCATATATTTGCGGGAGAGCGAATGCGGAATTTTTAGGTATACTTGTACCTATATGTCTCATTGGTGGAATTGCTAAGTTTACTTAGTAGTATACCATCTAAACTAGAAGTTGTTATGTATTTCTTCATTAGTCATGAATGCTCTTTTGTTAAGATTCATTATGATCTCGATTTTTTACCTTTGCTAATATTTTGACAAAAAGTGGGAGAATTATTAAGTAGTATATATCTTACTATACACACATGGATTACGAATCTTTATGTAGGGGGGGGGGGGAATATATCTATGGGTTTTACCTATTATGTAAAATACATAAGTATTGACTAAGAGGGAATAATATATCACCATAGTATTACTTCAAAGTTGAGTTACAATTGAACTTTCAGGAAGGTAATAACACTAAAATTGACAAAGGGGGAGACTGTAAGAGCACTGCTCGGCCGAACTCGCAAGTTTTGCTATCTCAAGCTTGTTGTAAAATTTAATTGCACAAGACTATATCTTGATTTCTAGTCTACATATTAGCCATGTCTCAAACTAGGATAAAAGTGTGTTTTGAATTTCAGACATGACCAGTTCACCTATTGAAGACGAAGATCGACCGAAGATATTTGAAGAATTTTATCAACAAAAGGAAAGTGAAAACTGAATCATCCTATTAATTCAAATGTTCACCATACAATCTTTATGAGACAAAGTTGTATGACTATGTGGAATTTAACATTGCATAAAAGAAGTTTTGAGTCAAGCTTGTCTAGTTGAGTATCTCGAAACATGATTCAAAGCAATAGTCATTCATATACTTGATGAATTTAGTTATGAACAATTTATTGTTTATGAACTAAGTAATGATTTAAGATTGATCATTCGAGAATAGCCCCAGCAACGATATTCGTCATTGATGTCATTTGGGAATATTTCAAATCGATAAAAGAAGAGAGATAGAAGTACTGAAAATCTGGATACAAGACGATACAATACCTAGCTCGCATACTGTATCAACTGTATTGGTTCCGGGTCAGTGGTATGCGTACCCATCCATACTGAGGTAACTCTATGGTTCGACGACTTTGGGTATGCATACGTAAATCATTTGTTTGTGAACTGGCCTTTTATGGTGTGCATACTAAATTGCATGAGTTCAGAAACATCTTTGAGATACACGTACCTGATAGGTGTCTAAAACACCTAATTTACTATCTAGTAGTTACGCTTTCTTTGCTATTTTTCTTGTGAATTATGTACTTTACGCGTGTTTTTGAGTTATTAGGTATTCTGGAGTCGCACGGAGGAAAAGAAGCGGAAATCACCCAAATTGAGGCGAAAAGGGCAGAGTGTCATTTCACATGCTATTGGGAACCAAACCAAAGGTTAAGGGGCAACTCTATTGGGAAGAGAAATAAAAAGCAGCCAGCTGAGGTTAAGGGGTGACCATCTGTTATAGGGCACCTACGGGGGTATCTAATGAGTGGGGTGTGATTATCGAACCCTACTTCCTACACCCTAAATCGAGAAATCTTAAAATCATTCTCAATTGAATTTGAAATGAAGAAAGAGGCACAGCAGCCATGGGGGAATCCAGATCGAGAGTCTCTTCATTCATTTTATTCCTCTGAACCAGAAATTGAGAGAGAGAGAGAGAACAGGAAAATGGTTGCAGCTGCGGTGAGTATATCGTGAAGAACTGCAGATGGAGAAACAAGGTCGAAGAATGAGAGTTGAGGCTCGAGTATGAGATGACAGAGATGGAAGAAATCGAACTTAAATTGATGGTTGATGTTTGTCCAAAACCGGTGAAGATCAAGAGAGGGTTTGAATTTGAATGCATTAGCAGGAATTGATGAGAAGTTTGTGGGTTCTGTCAAGAACAAGAATTTAGGGTTTGTTGTCCCAGTTAAATCCAGATGAAGAAATAGAGATTGAGAGGAAATTATAAATGGGTCTCTGTTAGGTGAACTCGAGAGTGAATTTGTGAAGAGAAATCAATGAAAGTGAGATGGATTGGATGCGCAGCTGTGTATGTATAGAACAGATCGAGAGTTATAAAGAAAGATTGAGAAACTAATTGGCAGAGTGGGTGTGAATTAGTGATGTTGAATATGTGTAATGGATGAGCAAGTTGAGAAGTGGAATTTGTGACAGAGCAAGGGTTGCAGCTGATGGCTACGGAGTCAACCTGGTGCGTGGGAAGTGGATGTGTTTGTGGAGTTTTGCCAGTAAACTGTTTTGGGTCTGTGGTGTTTGAATTCAATAAGAATGGATTTTCTGTCATGGGAAGAATACAGGGTGATAGCTTGAGTAAGTAGAGCTTTAGGCTTGACAGAGCTAATGGTCGTCACTGAGAGCACAAGGAACTGAAGATTGCTCAAGTCTGCAATGAGCTGAGAATGTTCTGTAGCAGTACAAGGAGATGGTTGTGCTGATGTTGCTGCGATGACGAGGGATGTTGGTTGTCTATCATGGAATAAATGAAATGGTGTATGGCACTGTTTAGATGAATGCTTAGGGTACAGGTGGAATGGCTGGATGTTGGAACTGGTGATAACAATGATTGTGCTCATGGTGGGTGAGGCTGTTGGTTACTGTGATGCTATGAGCTGGTGATTGTCATGGAAGAGCAGGCTGTGGCAGTGCAGGTGATGAGTGGAGTTTTGCAACAGAGGTTAGAGCCAGAAGTGATCTGGAAAGTGCAGGGTATAGTTCGAATGCAGAATGGCGCAGAACAAGAACAAGAGTTGATATGAACTAAGGCACTTTGGATTTACAAATGATGCGCTATTGGTTTAGCTCGGGTGGTTTCAATGGAGCTTGTTGAAGTATATTGCAGGCATTGATTGAATTGGTGTATGTTTGTGCTGGTCTGAGTGATTGGTACTATTGTTATTTCAAGGAGCTGAAATTGTTGTGGCCCTGTTGGTGGTGCTGTTTTGCAGAAGTGGCCTGAGATGGTTGCAATGAATAATGCTGCTGCAAGAGTGACATTATGGCTTGAGTGGATGTGTGGAATGGAATTGAAATGAATATGCAGGTATTGTAGGTGGTTGTGGATGTGCCAGGTGATAAGGAATTTTGCTGTGGTGGAGCTCGTTGCGAGGAATCCGTGAGTCGAAATGAGATAATGGAATAGTGGTGTTCGCAAAGTGGTGCAACCGGGAATGACATGATTGAATGAGTTGTACACAGGCCAACATGGTTTGAAGTGCACCGCGATGCACAAACATGGTGCAGCAGACTTAGGCATGTGCAATGATCTAGGCCAAAGCCACTCGGCCCATCCAAATGAGTAAATCCAGACTCGACTCACCCGACTCTGGTCGGTGATCGACCGGTTGACTCAGTGAGTTGACCGATTTGACCCGACCGATTTAACTCGTTGACCGGTGGCCGGGTGGACTTAGCCGGCCACCTGAGATATATTTTCCGGCCAACTTCCGGCCGTAATCCCAGTTTTCCGGCGACGTTTTTGGACATAATTTTCTACATGGGTTTTCTCACACATGGGCTTGGAGGACTTCTACCTAGTGGACCATTGGGGCTTGACCTAATTTTGGAACAAGAAGAGCTATAAAGGAGAAAGTTTCTACAACTTTGGGAGATGATATATCTTTTATTCTATTCTTTTTCCTCTACTTTATTCTAGGGTTTAGAAACATGAAGCTTCTCTTTCTTCTTGTTATGAACTCCATGAATATGAGCTAGAGTTTTATTTTTGGTTATGGAATAAGTTGGATTTCCAAACATGAGTTTTTGTGCAATAAATTAGTTTTGTCTTCATATTATCGTTTATGATTCACCATTAATATTGTTACATGATTTGAATGCTTGTTTAGTCGAGTCGCGAATCGATTGAGTTTGTTTTCATCTCTCTTGCTAGATTAGGATTTATTATACGCAAAAGTGATAGATTCCCGATTACAAGTAGCATAATTGTGATTATTGCTTGTAGTGATACATCCTAGTAGTCACATGTGAGTCATAACCTTTGTTAAATCGGATTAGTGCGCTTTCCACGTTCGATTGCTTTGATTGGCCTGATTTCATAGAACCTAATGCATCTAGGGAATTAAACTTGATTAGTGCTTTTACACGTTAGGTTGTTCCTTTAGGTAGAATTCATATTCGCATCTTTTAATGTGTTTGTTGATGACAAGAGGAGATTAGCGGGATATTCTTGCGATCAAGGTATTCTAGGGTCTTTGATAAAAGTTGAGATTAAAATATCAATTCTAGTTATTGTGTTGAAAACATGTTTGTGAATGAAAACGAAATCCTTAACCAATACTTTCTTATCCTTGATTTGACTTGTTTGCTTATTTCTTTATTTGTTTTATTTAGTTTATTATAATCACAAAACCCCGGTGTTATTTATAGGGAACCGAAACAATTTGACAACCTAGACCTCTCTGTGGGATCGATCCTTTCTTACCCTTGCTATATTTATATTTTGAGTAGTAAGAAAGTGTAATTTATATTTGTGTCGGCTGACAACCGGTCAAATTTTGGCGCCGTTGCCGGGGAGGCAGCGGTTGTTAATTGTTTTTGGTTCTTAGTTTTTGTTTTATTTTTCTTATTTTCTGGGTTTTAACCTTGTTTTGAGAATCTTATTTCAGGTGCTTATTTATATGGAAGGAGCATATTGGAACAATGGATACGGTTTTCAACAACCTCAACAATATGATAACTACCAATTCCATGGGTATAATCAAAACTAATTCATTGGTTATGACCAATATTCCATGGAACCTTATGGTTTTCCTCAACAACCTTATGGCGGTTATGTGTGCGAACAACAACAAGGATGGGAGGATTCTTATGCTCGTGAACAAAAAGTCTCTAATTTTATAGATAAAGTTTCCAACTTTTTACAAGAGGAATTTCAAAAAGCTAAAGAGACTACAAACGAGCAACTCCAAGAACTTCGCGAAGGTATGGCTAGCTTACGAAGAGGCATTCATCAATGCAAGGAAGATATGGATAATTCTTATGTGCATATGGTTTGTGATGAATATTTGATTGATGCTAATGTTGAAAAAGGCGAATCCTTGGGCACTTTCGTTGATAATTGTGTAGTTAACTCAACTCTTGATCTTAATAATGATCATTCACCTATTCAAAAGGATGAGTTTGAGATTAGCAACACTAAATTCAGCGAGGACCAATCTTATGTTGACTATGTTAGTGACGGTGATTATGATATATTGCTTGAAACAACTCATGGTGACATCTCCGAGGAGTCTCTTTGGGATCAAGATGAAGACGAAGAGGAATATGTCGACACTTGTGTAGATTACTCAAGCATTGATCTTAATAATGATCAAGAGCCTATTCAAAGGGTGGAGCTTGAGGATGATGCATTTTCGAGTGTTCTAAAAAGTTTCTTATAATAAAATTTGGATCCGCAAAAGAGTATGTGCCTTACAACAAAGAGGAGTATGTTGAGAATGAGACCGGTTTGACCAATATTGTGGAAGACCCAATTGAGCTTGCCAATGATTGTAATGATGATGTTTATGTCGACACTTTGGTTACGGCAGAAACAGATGAAGAATGGTTGCAAGGTTTAATAGAGGACCATGATATAAAAGAGGTGAATAATTCACTTGAGTTTTTCAAGGATGAAGAGGATTCCGTGATACAAGAGATTGTGCAAGGTTTGTCTAACCCGTTGCCTATTGTTTCTTCTCCTTTACCTCTTATTGGTTTGAATGTATGTGCTTCGAGAATATTGTTGAATGACTTTGTTTCTCGTTTTTCGCCATTAGAGATACTTGATTCTCATACTATGCAGGTTATGGAACAAGAAACCGTGGAAGTACCCGATTTCTATATTCTTTATACACTTCCAAGTGTGGACAAGAATAAGTGTGGGGAAAGCTTTTATCGGTTAATAGCTTCACTTTTGCTTTATTGTACTAATATTTGTGTGAAGCTAGTGTTTGCAAAACAGGTTCTATGGAAGGATCCCCAACTTTTCAGATTGTTGGTATATGGGGAATGAAACTTGCAAGGATATAGTCGGGCTGACGACTATAAAACAAGCGCTAAGTGGGAGGCAACCCACCGGTTTTGTATCTCTTATCTTTTATTTTTCTTGTCTTGTTTTTAATTTTTCTTTTCTCCATATAATTTTACATAATTTTTCTGTTCCTATCTTTTCGCCACATATGATTCCTATCTTTTCTCCATATAATTTGCGCCAAAACAAATGCAAAAATAAGTAAACAAAATCCTCATATATTTCCTAATTCCTATATTTTCTCCACATATTTTGCGACGAAATTAAAAGGAGAAAAAAACCACATATTTTCTATGGGTTTTACCTATTATGCAAAAGACATAAGTATTGACTAAGAAGGAATAACATATCACCATAGTATTACTTCGAAGTTGTGGTACAATTGAACTTTCAGGAAGGTAATAACACTAAAATTGACAAAGGGGGAGACTGTAAGAGCACTGCTCGGTCGAACTCGCAAGTTTTGCTATCTCAAGCTTGTTGTAAAATTTAGTTGCACAAGACTATAACTTGATTTCAAGTCTACATATTAGCCATGTCTCAAACTAGGATAAAAGTGTGTTTTGAATTTCAGACATGACCAGTTCACCTATTGAAGACGAAGATCGACCGAAGATATTTGAAGAACTTTATCAACAAAAGGAAAGTGAAAACTTAATCATCCTATTTACTCAAATGTTCACCATACAATCTTTATGAGACAAAGTTGTATGACTATGTGGACTTTAAACATTGCATAAAAGAAGTTTTGAGTCAAGCTTGTCTAGTTGAGTATCTCGAAACATGATTCAAGCAATAGTCATTCATATACTTGATGAATTTAGTTATGAACAATTTATTGTTTATGAACTAAGTAATGATTTAAGATTCATCATTCGAGAAAAGCCCGAGCAACGATATTCGTCATTGATGTCATTTGGGAATGTTTCAAATCGATAAAAGGAGGGAGATTGAAGTACTGAAAATATGGATACAAGACGATGCACATACCTAGCACGCATACTGAATTAACTGTATTGGTTCCGGGTCAGTGGTTTGCGTACCCATGCGTACTGAGGTAGCTTTATGGTTCGACGAATTTGTGTACGCATACTCAGTATGCATACGTAAATCATTTGTTTGTGAACTGGCCTTTTATGGTATTGTTGATGGTGGTTTTTAAACAAAGGGTAAAATCGTAAAACCCCAAATAACCTAATGCCACCGGTGACACATTTATTAGGACATTTAATGCATGTAGTCAATAATTAATAGGGGGTATTTTTTCAAATTAGGGTTACAACGAACAAAACCCTAATTCCCCTCCGTGCCAATGGCAAATCATGCTTGACCCACACCTAGCCCAAGCTAGGGCTGCGCCATGCCATACGCACTATGCCTTGGACCTAGCTATGCTAGTCACATCAAACGCGCCAAAGCATGCCAACCATGCTAGCCGCACCTCCGTGCCAATGGCAAATCATGCCAGCCACACCTAGCCCAAGCTAGCCGCACCTCTATGCCAATGGAAAATCATGCCAGCCATACCAAACGCGCCGAAGCATGCCAACCATGCTAGCCGCACCTCCGTGCCAATGGCAAATCATGCCAGCCACACCTAGCCCAATGTAGGATCATAATATCGCCACAACAACAATTCGCGAAGACAACGGATAACAACATTGCGAGTCAGTCGCAGAGGGTTAAAAATAAATGACGCATTGGATGACGATAGGAGGATATGAAATCTGGCGAAAGTTAAGTGTCGCGAGTATGAATGTTTGTACGTCTCGCGACACTTCGCAAGACATTTCCGAAAATAAAGGATGACTTAGCCTGTCATTCACTATGTACTACCCTATATAAAGGGATGAGTGAATGTCGTTGGAGAAGTCTTTTTGGATTGGAGAGTAAGTCATTAGGAGAGAGAAGAGAGAGAATAATTGTAAGTTCTTAAGTGTAATTCCATTTTCATGTGTAAAGATTCAAGAAAGTTATTAATAAACATTCATAATTGTTCATCTATTATCTTTTGAATGGATTAGTTAAACAAAATATAGTGAGGGGTGTATTGTGGGATTTCGCAACTACATATTGGCGCTAGAAACTTGTGAACTAAAAAAAAAAAAGATTAGCATAGAGATTTGGAAGAATTTGAATGCGATAATTTTCAAAAGATTTACTAAAAGAGCAATGGATAGAAGAAGAAATGTACTTGAACAACTTTGTGAGAAGAAGTGGAAGACTTGTTGGGAAAGAAGAATTGAACAAGGAGAACCAGTCAAGGGTGAATATGAGAAATGATGAAGAAAATCATGTTCAGCGTTTAGTTCCTCCAATAACAAATGAAATCGTGGATTATGATAGAGTAAGTGTACATACTTGGAGGTCGAATTCGAGGATGAAATGGAAGAAGAGCAAGCAATTGATGAATAACGGACAAGGAGGAGGAGACCAAGAAATGAATACAGGAAATGAAGGAATCACAAAGATTGGAAACATTGAAACAAACAATGCATGAAGAGAGGCGACTAGAGGCGTAAGAACGAGCAAATTTGACAAGACAAAATCATGAATTAAGGATGGAAAATATGAGATTGCAAAATAGAAGATCGAGAAGCACTGCGAGATCAAGTTCAAGATCGACTAGGGAAGAAAGAAGGAGAGCCTTACCAAAGAAATTACAGAGGTAGAAAACCAACGAGAAGCACAAAATCTCAGCTCAGAATATCATGAAAGAAGAGAGGACGCAGAAGATCGTTATATTCCACATCCCGAGAATTTACAAGATGAGCAGAGTGAAGAAAATCAAGGAACTAGGCGATTTCAGGGGCCAAATGATCCCGGCCGTGAAGGAAGAACAATACCGCACGGAAGAGAAGCATTGAGAAGGCAACAAGAGATCGTGGATGACATTGAGAAACATTATGCTGAACAAGCACGCTTAGCCCGCGAGAGAGAGAGAATAAGAGCAGAAGTAGAAAACCAAGAATTAGAAGAAGCAATCCGACAAAATAATCACGACAACATAGAAAGGAGGCGAGCACAAAATCATGTCAATAGAAATACCAATGGAGAATACGAGAGGATGCAGAGGAGAGTTGATAGAGAACCAAGAAGAGAGAACGATAGATATAATGGTGTGTGAATAGATGAAAGAGATGAAGGAGAAAATCGCAGAGAAAGGAGAGAAGAAAATAATGAACAAGAAGGTCAAAACAGGCATGAACGCAGGAGGCGAGAAGCAGAGCTAAAAAGACCAGCAGAATCAAATCCTGAGGAAAATGAGCAAATCTTAAAAGAACTAGCAGAAATGAGAAAATTGTTAAATAGTAAGAAGGAAGGAGGAAGAAGACAGTTGGATGAAGCCATCGTAGAAGCTGCGAAGACTCCTTTCACAATAGAAGTACAAATGGGAGGAATACCACCTAAGTGCAATCTGCCTGCATTAACCAACATTTTCGATGGAACAACTCGTGCGGTACAACACATCAAGGCTTATATGAGGTGTATGTTACAATGGGAGAATCATGATGCCATATTGTGCAAATACTTCGCATCAAGCTTAATTGGAGAAGCACTGAAATGGTTTGAAGGATTACCGAGAAACACAATCTCATCATTCAACCATTTACAAACTATTTTCTTGGGAGCTTATATAAGTAACAATTCCATGCGACCAGGAATTGAGGATGTATTCGGATTGAAACAAAGAGTTGGTGAGAGTTTAAGACATCTGACAATGAGGTGGAGAACAATGTGCAGTGAAATGGCCGGCAGAGTAGAGGAAAGATATCTCATTTTATCATTTGTAAATGCTCTGTTCGCAACAAGTTTGTTATACATTCAAATATTCAGAATTAAAAATACGATTACAATGGCTGAGTCATGAGAACTTCAAGAAGAATACATTGCTTTGGAAGAAAGACAAAATGAAATGGAATCATACCCAGTTGCGAATACAAGTTCAAACGCTGCGAATGCAAGTTTATTACCAAAATTTTTACACTCGGTGGCGACCACTTCGCAAGGGCAATAGGAAAACGTAATTAATGATGGACAGCGAGAAAATAGTGGCTATGGGAAGCCGAGATCGGGGAGGAGTTTGATAGAGAAAGGAACTACTACAGTCGACAACAATAATAAAATTCAGAGATTAGATCATATGCAAGAAACCTATGGAGGACGAAGGCAGAACAACCATGGAAGGCCAAGAAATCGCAGAGTGGTATGGGAAGAGATCAGAATGCCGCCATTAAATGCTAGTGTGGAAAAAATTTGGGAAGCTATACTTGTAATGGAAGACGTACCACCACCATGGAATGCGGAGTGAACCACCACCAAGTGACGAAGTCATGAATATTGTTCTTACCATCGCTTTCATGGACATCTAACAAATGACTGCGAAACATAAAGAGAATCATTCTCAGAATGATTGATCAGGGGAAGTTAACTCATTTTCTAAAAGATGAAGCGAAAGGAAAGCAAGTACTAACAACAACACCATCAGAAGTGCAAAGAACAGTTTCAGAGAAGGAAAAGAAGCATTCATAATAGAAGTGGGAACAAAGGCCAAAAATCTATTTTGCAACTCTATAGTTCATTCATATCGTACAATTGAAGATTTTCACGATAATGTGCTTAGTAGAGTATATGCAAGAGATTTTCATAACAAAGAAGTGATGAACCTGGCGAGAAAATCGCAATTGAAAGATTGGCAACTAAAAATTATTTCTTTCTCTGCTGACGAGGTACCCAAAGGAAGAGAAACACATGATAGCCCGTTGGTGGTGCGACTAGACATTAATCCAAGACCAGTTGATGGAGAAGATGACGAAGCAGAAAATTGTTGGGCAATCAATAGAATCCTAATCGATACTGGAAGTTCGGTGAATATTCTGTTTTACCATACTTATAAGACCATGGGTGGAGAGGATGAAAATTTGATTCCTTCAACGTACAAAATCTACGGTTTTAACGGCACAGCGAACAAACCTAAAGGAGAGGTTCACATGAGGATACCTTTACAAGGATTATCAGCTGACATTTTATTCTGCGTGGTTGACGTGGAATCTCCTTATAACGCATTAATTGGGCGACCATGGCTACACGAAATCTTGGGAGTGGCATCAACATACCATCAATGTATAAAGTTTCCCCATCCAAATGGTATTGGAATTATAAAGGGAGATTGGAAGGAAGGTCAGAAATGTTATGAGGTTGACGTAGAGAGCCGTGAAGAGAGAAATGCTAAAAGGAAAGGTTGGAAACAAAATATCAAAGATGAACAGAGAAAAGAGAAGCTGATGGTGGATACTATAGAGATAAGAAATGAAGAAGCATCGCGAAGTGCCGCAAGAATAGGCGAATGTTACGATGCTGCAAAGATAATTGGTTGTAGTTCATCGCGAAGTGCCGTAGAAACATCGCGAAATGCCGCAGATGAATGCATGGAAGCAGGCGAACGTTACGATGGAAAGGAGTCCTTCAAGGATTGGGATAACGCTGAGGCAAAGAGTACAATGAAAAAAGGCATAAAAAGTAAGTCGAATGGTGCGATAAGTAATCGACAAAGATATATCAAAGGCAAGACTAAGAAGAAATGATATGTGAGAATTTCGACAAGAAGAATGTACAAGAACCGAGGCAAAAATGAATCAACAACATTGTGCGATGTCTTCGCAAATTAAATATCGATGCAGCAATTACATATGAATGATTGAATGATTTAACAACAATGAATGAATAAATGAATGGGACGAACCTTTATGGCGTACACCTAGTTCGCGAATTACATTTTGTAAGAGGCAAATGTAAGACCTAAAGTGCGTCATATAAGGGGGTATCTCTTAACATGGCTCGGGGAAAAGGTTACACCGCCCGGAACCTGGGTCATGCAGATTTGGGGCCCATGAAAGCCTATCCGGAGGAGGTACCTTGGATTCCCAACTATATATGTAGGTTATAACCTGGTTGGGCGACCGAGGGTCTCTTTCAAGGAGTCAGCGTATGATCAAGGCGCCGAGGTACACGGTTGAGTCAAGAGTGCGGGGAGCATGGAACTTCCTTACCACTCTTGACAAGTCTTGGCGCATGCTGCACTCGGCCCGAAGAAAACTCCACTTAGGGTGCAGCCTTGTAACCATAAACTCTATAGGTATAAGGGATAAGAGGCTGCGAAAACAATCGGTTGTTGTTAAGACCGGATGGGAGGAGCTAGCCTTGTATGGCGATGTACGCCTCCTTGAAGGGGCAACCGGGGGAGGTGATAAGAGGGCACCCTCCATTAGGGAGCTGATAAGTGCCAAAGACGCAAATGTCACGAGGCTTTGTTTCTGCAAGGAAACTTAGGCTTGTCATATTTGTGCAATGATCCTGCAGAGGCAATAATACTAACGCGAGGGTAAGACGAGATCAATGGGTCCTTACATGCAAGTGTAAAGACGTCCTGCGATTTCGTCGCAAGACGACAATGTCATGGGGCTTTACTTTCGCAAGAAAATTTAGGCCTGTCATATTGTCGCAAGCCAAATATCCTGCAGAGGCAAAAATACTTGAATAATGATAAGACAAGGTCAATGGGTTTTTGCATGCAAGTGTAAAGACGTCCTGCGATCTTGTCGCAATAAAGGGTGGCAGAGTAAGACCTTTACTTAGGAAGGTCAAGCTTAGAAGACCACCAAAAATGATAAGGCGAGACCAAAAAATCTCTTCTTTAATGAAAAGTTTTTGCGATTTCATCGCAATTATAAATTTAAACATCATTCCTGGTCAGAAGAAGAAAGTGCGAATCTCGGAAATTTCATTCTTTCATCTGAAGATGCATAACAGAGGCAAATATGGGGATGGAAAAGATGAAATATTGTTATCCATCTTCCAATGAAAGAGTTATACATTAATAATGTTAGCCAATTATATTACAAGGAAAAAACTGCCAAGAAAGGGGAATGAAGATTGAATTTATGGGCAACAAACCCAAGAAGTTTACAAAAAAGAGACACAGAAATGTACAGATATTACAGGCAGCGAAAGAAACAAAAAGAATTATCTCTTTGGCGATTCTTCTCCTTTATCTGATCCTTCAATTCTATTATTCTCGCCGCCAGAATTTTCTTCTTCGCTGGCTTCACTATCAGAAATGTCTGAGACAGGCAAATTCTCAGGAACTTCTTCGGAAAGCCAAGGATATGAAGAAAGAGGGATTTTATGATCTTTACAAACATACTCCATGGCTTCATTGCGAAAACGAACGGCATCATTATTAAAATTCGCCACCGTAGTTTGAAATTTATTCTTCAACTTGGAATATTTATTCTCGAAGGTTGAGATTCTTTGCGAAATGTGCTTTTCGCATTCAAGTTCTTCAATCCTTGCTTGAAATCTTTTTCGGACTCGCAAGTAGACAACGATAAGTTAACAACTCAACAAAGTAATATTACAGAGGTAAGAAACAAAGAAGGTATAATAAGTAACCTTCTCTCGTCAGATATTATATCTTTAACCAAGGAAGTATGCTCGGTATGAAGACTAACATCAACACCTAAATTATTCTGGCATTATCTAAGATTTTCGCGGCCCAAGCGAATTCATCATCATTATTTATAATAAAAAGTGAACGAATTTGGTTTTCTCGCTCGGTAAGTAGGGAATTTCGACGAAGCAATTCATCTCGCTCCATTTGCACTTCGAGAAGGGACTTTTGAAATGTTGCTAATGCCTGGGCACCATTATTAGCAATGCGATCTTTGTCATCTATATGGTCACTAATTTTCTTCCTTAAAATTTTGGTTTCCTCATGAGACTCGAGATACATTTGTTTAAACCGGGTTGTTTGTACTTAAACTAGATCTCGTGCTCAATTTCTAAGAGGCGGTACTTGGTTTGGAGTTCATTTAATGAAAGAGTATTAATTCTGCTCGACGAACTACTTAAAAAGTTGTTGAGATGAGCGAGGAGAGTATCATTATCCATAGGCTCAGGAAATGAATGGAGAAGAATAGCTTCTTCGGAGAGGTTATATACATCTGCGAAAGTGATAAGTCAGGTAGCAACGGGAAATTGATAAAATAAAAATAATAAGAGAGAAAAAAATTTTATACCATAAAGTTGTTTGATTAGCATTCGGGAGAGTGGTAACTTTGTCTTTCGGGCGTAAAACTGGTCTCCAATTGTTGGATCTTTTCGCGATATCTCGCAGACTCAACTTCTAATTCTTTGATCTTTTGTGCAAGATTGAGTATTCTTTTCAATTGAATATTATACCTCCTCTCAAGATCCGAGGCAACTACAAAAGAAGTTTTTCCAGCTGCGAAGAAAGATAAAAAGGCTATTAAGATATAAATTAAAAAATGAAGTTGGAAGGGAAACATGAGGTCGAACATACCAACGAATTAAGTGCATTTAAGAAGCTAGGGATACAGATCTAGAAACTCCTTTGAAAGAGTCATTGCCATCCAAAAGTAGTGTAGCATTGCATACGGTGGCGAGGCTCTCGCATATAGAAGTCAGGTGAGTATCTCCAATTCCTTGAAGAGAATCCGAGAAGATGCTGAACAATTGATCCATAGGAGAATTGACCGATTGAGCTTCATCTTGGAAAGTTGAATCCAAAACATTATCATTATCATCTTCATCGGAAGACCCTTAACTTGAGCTAAGATGAGAGGAAGGCTGAGCTTTTCGCTTCTTAGATGGTGGAGCAGAAGACTTATTCTTGCGTGCATTGGCTTTAGTTTTGCCTTTAACTTTCGCAGCCTATCGTTTCCTCGGCGTCAACCTTCGCATACAAATGAAGATAAGAAATAGAGGCAACAATATTGTTAAATAACACAAAAAGGATATTTCTTACTTCATCCGTAAGCGATCGAAGTATTGCCAAGGTGCTTGCCAATGGATTTGCCTTGTAACTTTTCCTCAGTTGGTAACTGGAAAATTTACAAACTCAATGAATACAAGAGGAAAGAGGGATTGCAAAAGAAAACTATGGAGACATACCTCTTTCGTCTGCCTCGGGCCACTTAAATTCCCAAGGATGATAGCCTGCGAGATTTGCAGGGAGTACATGCGAACCGGCTATGTAAGGTCCGCTTAAGAGCAAAGGAACAACCCACCATATTTCATCTTTAGAGTGGCGAGGAGTAGTATTTTTACCCCAATGCCAGTCGATATCTTGCATAAGTAATTTATCCTCAGGGATATTATCTTTTCTCTTCAACCGAGCGCCCCAAATGAGATTTCTTATTTCTCATGCCTATTACTTCATAATTTTCAAAGAAGTTTTCCACAGTGTATCTCTCGGGGATTATTTCTAAATTTACATATTCGGGATCTCCGGCACTGTTAGGATATAGAGATTCTTTGCCAAAGCACCACGACCGGCAAACTCGAGCATTAAAGCGGATACAATCGCCGCATAGTTGATAGACAGCTCGCGAGAAGTTCGGATGGGAAAGGATTTCATAAAAGAGTGGCATCTCAGGATCATATAAAGGAATGGGAAGTCCTGCGAGAAGTTGACCTAGCGAAACAATAATCTTGTGATCATCACATTGATGATCAGAAAAAAGCTTGGCAGTGAGTATAGATGAACCTCTTTGATTAGGAATGATAGAAAGGGTGAAACCTTTATCTTGCAACTTTTTCTGAGTCTCAATAAAGCGGGGTTTGTACATACGACTAAGTGAAGCCATTATCAATATGAGAATAGATAAAGAATCGAAGATTAAGATATGATAAAAAAGATTGAAGATTTGCAGTAATAGAAGCGCAACTTGCGGAAGAAGAAGATAAAAGAAAAATTGCAGAGAGAAGACGAAAGAGGAGAAGAGAAAGATATGAAAAATATATATAGAGAGAAACATCCCTGGGGAAAACGAGAGCATTTAATGTGAGAAGGGACGTGAATGGTCAAGAATAAACGATTGAAAGAAACGTGTCGGGAATAGAATGGAGGAGTAGACATCGTAATAAAGTCCGTATGGAAAGATGAAATCGAAACAAGTACAAATAAACAAGTTGCGGCGGTTCAAAATATTGATTCTCATGACATTCTCTCCTTCGCATAGAAGACATGAGAAGAGGCAAGATGTAGGATCATAATATCGCCACAACAACAATTCGCGAAGACAACGGATAACAACATTGCGAGTCGGCCGCAGAGGGTTAAAAATAAATGACGCATTGGATGACGATAGAGGATATGAAATCTGGCGAAAGTTAAGAAGTGTCGCGAGTATGAATGTTTGTACGTTCGCGACACTTCGCAAGACATTTCAGAAAATAAAGGACAGCTTTAGTCATCATTCACTATGTACTACCCTATATAAAGGGATGAGTGAATCTGTCGTTGGAGAAGTCTTTTTGGATTGGAGAGTAAGTCATTAGGAGAGAGAAAGAGAGAGAATATTTGTAAGTTCTTGAGTGTAATTCCATTTTCCTGTGTAAAGATTCAAGAAAGTTATTAATAAACATTCATAATTGTTCATCTATTATCTTTTGAATGGATTAGTTAAACAAAATATAGTGAGGGGTGTATTGTGGGATTTCCTGCAACTACACCCAAGCTAGTTGCGCCATGCCAAACGCACTCTGCCTTGGCCCTAGCTATGCTAGTCACATCAAACGCGCCAAAGCATGCCAACCATGCTAGCCGCACCTCCGTGCCAATGGCAAATCATGCCAGACACACCTAGCCTAAAGCTAGCCGCACCTCTATGCCAATGGCAAATCATGCTAGCCATACCAAACGCGCTGAAGCATGCCAACCATGCTAGCCGCACCTCCGTGCCAATGGCAAATCATGCCAACCACACTTAGCCCGAGCTAGCCGCGCCATGCCAAACACACTCGCCTTGGCCCTAGCTACGCCGGGTCACGCCACGCCAAGCCAAACACCCTTACCTTGGCCCTAGCCACGCCATGCCAAAGTAGCGCCCACACCTAGGCTTGCAAACCATGCAACCTAGGCCAAATTGGCCACGCATGCCATTGGCACATGCCAACACGCTCGCTGGTAGCTTTTCCTACCAGGGCGCGACCCAAATTAGCCACGCATGCCATTGGCACATGCCAAAACGCTCGCTGGTAGCTTTTTCTACCATGGCGCGACCCAAATTGGCCACGCATGCCATTGGCACATGCCAACACGCCGGCGGGTAGCTTTTTTCTACCAAGGCGCGACCCAAATCGGCCACGCATGCCATTGGCACATGCCAACACGCTCGCTGGTAGCTTTTTCTACCAAGGCGCGACCCAAATTGGCCACGCATGCCATTGGCACATGCCAACACGCTCGCAGGTAGCTTTTCCAACCAAGACGCAACCCAAATTGGCCACACATGGCATTGGCACATGCCAACACGCTCGCTGGTAGCTTTTTCTACCAAGGCGCGACCCAAATTAGCCACGCATGCCATTGGCACATGCCAACACGCTCGCTGGTAGCTTTTTCTACCAAGGCGCGACCCAAATTGGCCACACATGCCATTGGCACATGCCAACACGCTCGCTGGTAGCTTTTCTTACCATGCCACGGCCCTAATGGCCGAGCATGCCATTGGCACATGCCAACACGCATCGCTGGTAGCTTTTCCCACCAGGGCGCGACCCAAGTTGGCCACGCACGCCATTGGCACATGCCAACACGCATCGCTGGTAGATTTCTTACCAGGACATATCCCTAATGGCCATGCGTGCCATTGACAAATGCCAAACGCACACGCTGGTGGCCTAACTTGCAAACCGTGCAACCTACCACCAAGGCATTCCGCACATGCCAAACACATACGCCGGTATCCTAACTTGCAAACCGTGCAACCTACCACCAAGGCATTCCGCACATGCCATTGGCACATGCCAAACACACGCCGGGTAGCCTAACTTGCAAACCGTGCAACCTACCACCAAGGCATTCCACACACGCCATTGGCACATGCCACATACGCCACTAGCAGCAGGGCATTACCACTTGCACTCAAGGTGCAACCCGCAACAAAGGCATTCCGCACATGCCAATGGCACATGCCACACCCGCCACTAGCAGCGCCATTTGCACTCGATATGCAACCAACACTCGAGACATCAACACAAACTAGGGGATGCTTTCCAGGGTTTTGGTTTGGCGGTCACATCTTGCAGCGTACACTACGCTCACATTAAGAAAGCGTGAAAAGGAATAAAGCGGTTAAATAAATGAGGAAATAATGGTGAAAACGTTTTCACCCATAAACACCATGCGGTTACCACCTCCTCCCATTATTTCACCCTTTACTCTCTTCCTTCATGAGGCCGGTGCGTTCAATCTCGACTTGTATAAATAGGTCTTACCTATTTCCACCGACAACAAGTCTCTGGCCGGGAGAAAAATACCACACTCTCGTAAAAGGCAACTTTGCAAGCTCTCCAAAAGCTTTCATCTCTTGCAAGCTTCCGAAGCTTTCACTTTATGATAAAAGTCGAGACACTACTCTCCCTGCACTATTCCGGTCTCAACACCTTTCTTTGCTTCCCTCCCCAAATCAACCCTTCTCCTCCACTTTGTGACCGAAGCAAGTCTGGAACGGCCATTTCTTGGTTTAGGCCGGACTTGTACGCATTGATCTCTCGAATCTATAAAGTGCTCACGTGCAAAGACATTTGTTTAGGGGTTTTGAACCAGTTTCTCACTCACCTACCGAATTTACCGAAATCGGCAGAAACGATTCTCACCCATAAACAGGTATGCATACTAAATTGCATGAGTTCAGAAACATCTTTGAGATACACGTACCCGCTAGGCATACCTTGGTAGTACGAGTTCAAGAATTGTGCTCGCACACATACCTGGTATCCACACCATCCTTGTCGAATATTTTCAGATGCATCATATTATTTTCTACAATATGTTTGGTATCTAATTAACTCGCTAAGACGTACTTGATTACTTATGATTGTGCATCAAGATTAAAATCTAAAGAGTTGAAATAATCATGATAAGCTTATGGTTGAACACTCCGCTAACCGCCATGAACTATCATTATACACGGCTTTGCTACTTACGACCGACCATAATGTATATTCTACTATATGATTTCAAGTCGAATTTCTCATATGCTTACTTGAAACCTTATTTACTGTTTCGACCAAACTGAGAAAGTGTTTGCTTGATTCCCAATCTACCTTAGCCTAAATATTATGCGACCTTCGATCTTGAAAGTCTTTAAATAGAGAGACTCAAACAATCGGGAAATTAACACGACACTTTCATGTGTCCTAGATGTATGCTAGAGTCATCTTGTATTAACCTAGGTTTTCTCTAAGAAACATAATTAGGTTAACGACTTAAAGACTCCACTTAGATATTCGTGAAGCCAGGTCTGACTATATTTTACCTTGATAGTTTGTGTATCCTGATCTTGTTTTCCTGTTATCGAGATTTCTGTAATCTATTTCAGGCTAGATAGATAGTAATCACAAAGTTCTGTTGTCTCAGAATTTGTGATTTCGCAAGATAAATATCTGATAACGATTCTTAATTGAACTCGTCCAAGATTGTTCTTGTGAGGTGAAAAATAATCTAGGCTGCTCGGAAGTCATAAGTACCGGATTTTGAAGTTTTTCTAGACTTTGCCTATCCAAAAAATATTTTCTCACCTTGATATCACGATCTAAACGGAAATCAAATAAGATTATATTTTAGAGGCATATTGGTATAAATTCTTCATGCAAGAGATATAAATTCTTGCATGCAATTTTATTCAAGGATCATTAAGTTGGTCAACTTGGAATCGTAATAATATTTTGTCCATACAGGTTGCCGAACGAAAAAGTTGATATTGTATTTTGATACCCCTGCGTTTTCAACTAGATTGATGTTGGATATTTTTAGATCATCCAAGAACTCTTTTATACAATCAGATTCACAGACATTTTGTCAAGACATATCTTCCTCTTTAAAAGGCTAAGTCATATGCTCCCCCACATTGAACGGTGAGAAAACCCACCTCATTATTCAGCGTTAAACATTGTCCACTCTTAATATTGCTTAAACCAACAATTTTTGAAACAAGAGTGTTCCTATCTTTTTGCCACATATGATTCCTATCTTTTCTCCATATAATTTGCGCCAAAACAAATGCAAAAATAAGTAAACAAAATCCTCATAAATTTCCTAATTCCTATATTTTCTCCACATATTTTGCGACAAAATTAAAAGGAGAAAAAAAAACCACATATTTATTATGGGTTTTACCTATTATGCAAAAGACATAAGTATTGACTAAGAGGGAATAACATATCACCATAGTATTACTTCGAAGTTGTGGTACAATTGAACTTTCAAGAAGGTAATAACACTAAAATTGACAAAGGGGAGATCAGAAGAGCACCGCTCTGGCCGAACTCGCAAGTTTTTCTATCTCAAGCTTGTTGTAAAATTTTAGTTGCACAAGACTATAACTTGATTTCTAGTCTACATATTAGCCATGTCTCAAACTAGGATAAAAATGTGTTTTGAATTTCCGACATGACCAGTTCACCTATTGAAAACGAAGATCGATCGAAGATATTTGAAGAACTTTATCAACAAAAGGAAAGTGAAAACTAAATCATCCTATTTACTCAAATGTTCACCATACAATCTTTATGAGACAAAGTTGTATGACTATGTGGACTTTAACATTGCATAAAAGAAGTTTTGAGTCAAGCTTGTCTAGTTGAGTATCTCAAAACATGATTCAAAGCAATAGTCATTCATATACTTGATGAATTTAGTTATGAACAATTTATTGTTTATGAACTAAGTAATGATTTAAGATTGACCATTCGAGAATAGCCCCAGCAACGATATTCGTCATTGATGTCATTTGGGAATATTTCAAATCGATAAAAGAAGAGAGATAGAAGTACTGAAAATCTGGATACAAGACGATACACATACCTAGCTCGCATACTGTATCAACTGTATTGGTTCCGGGTCAGTGGTATGCGTACCCATGCGTACTGAGGTAGCTTTATGGTTCGACGAATTTGGGTATGCATACGTAAATCATTTTTTTGTGAACTGGCCTTTTATGGTATGCATACTAAATTGCATGAGTTCGTAAACATCTTTGAGATACACATACGCTAGGCATACTTGGTAGTACAAGTTTACGAATTGTGTTGGCACACATACCTGGTATCCACACCATTCTTGTCGAATATTTTCCGATGCATTCAAATTATTTTCTACAATATGTTTGGTATCTAATTAACTCTTTAAGACGTACTTGATCACTTATGATTGTGCATCAAGATTAAAATCTAAAGAGTTGAAATAATCATGATAAGCTTATGGTTGAACACGGTTAACCGGCCATGAACTATCATTATACACGGTTCGGTTACGACCGACCATAATGTATATTCTACTATGTGATTTCAAGTTGAATTTCTCATATGCTTACTTGAAACCTTAACCAGTGTTTCAACCAAACTGAGAAAGTGTTTGCTTGATTCCCAATCTACCTTAGCCTAAATATTATGCGACCTTCGATCTTGAAAGTCTTTAAATAGAGAGACTCAAACAACTAGGAAATTCAATCCCTGACACTTTCATGTGTCCTAGATGTATGCTAGAGTCATCCTGTATTAACCTAGGTTTTCTCTAAGAAACATAATTAGGTTAACGACTTAAAGACTCCACTTAATTATTCGTGAAGCCAGGCCTGACTATCTTTTGCCTTGATAGTTCGTGTATCCTGATCTTGTTTTCCTGTTATCGAGATTTCTGTAATCTATTTCAAGCTAGATAGATAGTAATCACAAAGTTTTGTTGTCTCAGAATTTGTGATTCCGCAAGATAAATATCTGATAACGATTCTTAATTGAACTCGTATAAGATTGTTCTTGTGAGGTGAAAATAATCTAGGCTGCTCTTCGGAAGTCATAAGTACCGGATTTTGAAGTTTTTCTAGACTTTGCATATTCAAAACATATTTTCTCACCTTGATATCACGATCTAAACGGAAATCAAATAAGATTATATTTTAGAGGCATATTGGTATAAATTCTTCATGCAATTTTATTCAAGGATCATTAAGTTAGTCAACTTGGAATCATAATAATATTTTGTCCATACAGGTTTCCGAATGAAAAAGTTGACATTTTGTCAAGACATATCTTCCTCTTTAAAAGGCTAAGTCATATGCTCCCCCACATTGAACGGTGAGAAAACCCACCTCATTATTCAGCGTTGAACACTGTCTACTCTTAATATTGCTTAAACCAGCAATTTTTGAAACAAGAGTGTTCCTATCTTTTCGCCACATATGATTCCTATCTTTTCTCCATATAATTTGCGCCAAAATAAATGCAAAAATAAGTAAACAAAATCCTCATATATTTCCTAATTCCTATATTTTCTCCATATATTTTGCGACAAAATTAAAAGGAGAAAAAAAACCACATATTTTCTATGGGTTTTACCTATTATGAAAAAGACATAAGTATTGACTAAGAGGGAATAACATATCACCATAGTATTACTTCGAAGTTATGGTACAATTGAACTTTCAGGAAGGTAATAACACTAAAATTGACAAAGGGGGAGACTGTAAGAGCACTGCTCGGTCGAACTCGCAAGTTTTGCTATCTCAAGCTTGTTGTAAAATTTACTTGCACAAGACTATAACTTGATTTCTAGTCTACATATTAGCCATGTCTCAAACTAGGATAAAAGTGTGTTTTGAATTTCAGACATGACCGGTTCAATTGAAGAAGACGAAGATCGATCAAGATATTTGAAGAACTTTATCAACAAAAGGAAAGTGAAAACCAATCATCGTATTTACTCAAATGTTCACCATACAATCTTTATGAGACAAAGCTGTATGACTATGTGGACTTTAAACATTGCATAAAAGAAGTTTTGAGTCAAGCTTGTCTAGTTGAGTATCTCGAAACATGATTCAAAGAAATGGTCATTCATATACTTGATGAATTTAGTTATGAACAATTTATTGTTTATGAACTAAGTAATGATTTAAGATTGATCATTCGGGAAAATCCCGAGCAACGACATTCGTCATTGATGTCATTTGGGAATATTTCAAATCGATAAAAGAAGAGAGATTGAAGTACTGAAAATATGGATACAAGACGATACACATACCTAGCACGCATACTGAATTAACTGTATTGGTTCCGGGTCAGTGGTTTGCGTACCCATGCGTACTGAGGTAGCTTTATGGTTCGACGAATTTGGGTACGCATACGTAAATCATTTTTTTGTGAACTGGCCTTTTATGGTATGCATACTAAATTGCATGAGTTCAGAAACATCTTTGAGATACACATACCCGCTAGGCATACCTTGGTAGTACAAGTTTACGAATTGTGTTGGCACACATACCTGGTATCCACACCATCCTTGTCGAATATTTTCCGATGCATTCAAATTATTTTCTACAATATGTTTGGTATCTAATTAACTCTCTAAGACATACTTGATCACTTATGATTGTGCATCAAGATTAAAATCTAAAAAGTTGAAATAATCATGATAAGCTTATGGTTGAACACGGTTAACCGGCCATGAACTATCATTATACACGGTTCGATTTGACTTCGACCATAATGTATATTCTAGTATGTGATTTCAAGTTGAATTTCTCATATGCTTACTTGAAACCCAACTGGTGTTTCAACCAAACTTAGAAAGTGTTTGCTTGATTCCCAATCTACCTTAGCCTAAATATTATGCGACCTTCGATCTTGAAAGTCTTTAAATAGAGAGACTCAAGCAACTGGGAAATTCAATCCCTGACACTTTCATGTGTCCTAGATGTATGCTAGAGTCATCCTATATTAACCTAGGTTTTCTCTAAGAAACATAATTAGGTTAACGACTTAAAGACTCCACTTAGATATTCGTGAAACTAGGTCTGACTATCTTTTGCCTTGATAGTTCGTGTATCCTGATCTTGTTTTCCTGTTATCGAGATTTCTGTAATCTATTTAAAGCTAGATAGATAGTAATCACAAAGTTTTGTTGTCTCAGAATTTGTGATTCCGCAAGATAAATATCTGATAACGATTCTTAATTGAACTCGTCTAAGATTGTTCTTGTGAGGTGAAAAATAATCTAGGCTGCTCTTCGGAAGTCATAAGTACCGGATTTTGAAGTTTTTCTAGACTTTGCCTATTCAAAACATATTTTCTCACCTTGATATCACGATCTAAACGGAAATCAAATAAGATTATATTTTAGAGGCATATTGGTATAAATTCTTCATGCAAGAGATATAAATTCTTGCATGCAATTTTATTCAAGGATCATTAAGTTGGTCAACTTGGAATCGTAATAATATTTTGTCCATACAGGTTGCCGAACGAAAAAGTTGATATTGTATTTTGATACCCCTGCGTTTTCAACTAGATTGATGTTGGATATTTTTAGATCATCCAAGAACTCTTTTATACAATCAGATTCACAGACATTTTGTCAAGACATATCTTCCTCTTTAAAAGGCTAAGTCATATGCTCCCACACATTGAACGGTGAGAAAACCCACCTCATTATTCAGCGTTGAACACTGTCCACTCTTAATATTGCTTAAACCAGCAATTTTTGAAACAAGAGTGTTCCTATCTTTTCGCCACATATGATTCCTATCTTTTCTCCATATAATTTGCGCCAAAACAAATGCAAAAATAAGTAAACAAAATCCTCATATATTTCCTAATTCCTATATTTTCTCCACATATTTTGCGACAAAATTAAAAGGAGAAAAAAAACCACATATTTTCTATGGGTTTTACCTATTATGCAAAAGACATAAGTATTGACTAAGAGGGAATAACATATCACCATAGTATTACTTCGAAGTTGTGGTACAATTGAACTTTCAAGAAGGTAATAACACTAAAATTGACAAAGGGGGAGACTGTAAGAGCACTGCTCGGTCGAACTCGCAAGTTTTGCTATCTCAAGCTTGTTTTAAAATTTAGTTGCACAAGACTATAACTTGATTTCTAGTCTACATATTAGCCATGTCTCAAACTAGGATAAAAGTGTGTTTTGAATTTCAGACATGACCAGTTCACCTATTGAAGACGAAGATCGACCGAAGATATTTGAAGAACTTTATCAACAAAAGGAAAGTGAAAACTGAATCATCGTATTTACTCAAATGTTCAACATACAATCTTTATGAGACAAAGCTGTATGACTATGTGGACTTTAAACATTGCATAAAAGAAGTTTTGAGTCAAGCTTGTCTAGTTGAGTATCTCGAAACATGATTCAAAGCAATAGTCAATCATATACTTGATGAATTTAGTTATGAACAATTTATTGTTTATGAACTAAGTAATGATTTAAGATTGATCATTCGAGAAAAGCCCGAGCAACGATATTCGTCATTGATGTCATTGATGTCATTGATGTCATTTTAAACAGTCACATACCATGAGAACTATACTGAAAAGAGAAAAGGGAAGAGATTACCGGAATGTCGGCGGGAGCACGGTTAAGCTTCTTTAGTCAAGGCTAGAATCCAACATTCTCCGTGGAGATCATATCGGATTAGCACAAAATATGTACAAGAAGACTCAACCGATTCAAGAAAAGAAAATTTAACAAGTCCTACTGGATTATATACAATGAAAAGTCACCATAAACCAACAGTCTAAAGAGTAGAGGATCAACCCAATAGAAAAATATACACACATCAACAGCCTTACACAAATATAACATGAGAGTGCAAGTAAGACTGTGTATGTGAATGAGCTTCCCAAACCTAAACTTGTGAACGGTGTGTTTGGGAGCACAAAATCTTGCAATTTTAAAGGTACATCATGCAAAAGGTCTAACTCCAAAATGAGTTTTGCTAATAACAAAGTGCATACACATTCCATCTGTGGTTCCCTAAAGGTGTTATACTTTGATGCAAAATGGTCCAAGAAGACTTGGGAAGCACAAAGCTCTAGGCCTAAATTAGGCATTTTCAGAAAAGTTGGTTTTGCAATTTTGTGACAAACTACACCTAGGTTTGGTGGAAGAGTTTCAATTTGTGACTCAGGAGAGAGGTTAGGTACATCTAAGTTGTTTTCATGTATAAAATCATTTGCACCATCACACACTTTCCCAAAGTCAAAAGAGGGTAAATCATGTTCATTTTCACAGGACAATTGCACAGGTTCCACATCAATATCACATGCATGAATATCAGAAGAAGCATCATTCATAGGGTTCACATGTAAGGGACACTTAATGTCTCTCGAACCTAAAGATTCTACTACATTTTCAAAATATACATGCTCTTCATATTCATCATCATCGCCATCATCATAGCAAGAATTCATCTCTTCATTCAAAATGGTAGTATTTTTAGTGTACTCATCTACCTCTAGATTAGGTTCATATTCAATGTTAGTTGCATGAGTAAGACTAGAAACACTATTTTCAATCCTATCATTTTGTAACTCAATCGTGTTCCTTTGAAGAATCATCTTGAGTTGTTCCATCAAGGAGAGTCTTCACTAGTGGGTATGCATTCCTCATATGGATATTCATTGTATAGTTGAGCATGAGGTTCACTAGAGAAGGGAAATTCGACATGTTGCTATATGGATGGTCATGCATTGCATTCATTTCAAGCCTAGCATTTTGCTCTATGAGTGTTTCCATTATTGATTGCAAACTAGGAGTTGGGGGAGTATAAAATTGTTCATCTCCCCACCGTGGTGAATGATGCATGTGCAGGTTGATTATGGTCCCAATAGTCACTTCTAGACACTTCGACGTTGGATTATCATGGTTTTCCTAGACTGTCTAAAAGCATGCAAAATATAACAAAGACTCAACAGGTGGTCTAAGCCACCACATAAGGTGCAAGCATGCATTTCATATTGCCTAGAAAACTAGATTCGATAGATTGCTTTTCTAAAGCAGATTGCCTTTTTAAAGCAGATAGTCGAGCTTCTAATTGATCTAAAAGTGATGACTGGTATGAGAAAATTGTTCATTCTCAACCTGTGGTGGATGATGTATGTGATCATAATGATTAGGGTATGTGAGATCGTGGCTCCGAGAAGGCCCATAAAATTCCCTAAAGTCACTATGGTATGTGGGGTGTTCATCCCGTGAAAGATGCCCGTAAGCAAGCTCTCTAAGGGGATTTATTTGTTCCATCCCCGATGCACAAAATCTCGACATGATTTATCAACTCAAATTGAACTCAAAGCCCGGTTGAAGTGGACTAAGTTTGGTTTGGTGGGATTGGTTTGGTTTATTGGGTTTCATTTGGTTTTGTTGGGAAAGTTTGGTTTATGTGGGTTTTGGTTTGGTTTTGTAGGAAGCCCAAGAATTGTGTGCAAAGCCTAGGTTGTGTGGGCTCAATTTGCCGCACAAACTCGCGCCTAATAGGTTTAGCCTGCGCTTACGCGGTTGGCCACGGCCCATTAGGCCGAAAAATGTATAGCCCAGTTGTTGGGCTTCAGTTATCAAGCTTAGTTTAGCTTAAGCCAAATAGAATGAGCCCGGCAGAGTGAAATGCCCAACGACATGAGTTGGACCCCAACAGAAGGCTTATGTGGGCTTAGTATGTTGGCAGAATGTAAACCTGAGTTGGGCTTCGAGCGGGTGGGTGGGGCACGTGTGTTGTAGAGCCCTGTGTTTGTGTAAAACCCGCCAGATGGCGTGTGGGGGCCGAAGGTTGCGGGTTTGGGCACCGAGTTGTTGATTCGATTAGGTGGGCTAGGAGTTTGGTTGCGGTGAGCCCGGTATGTGGTCGATCATTTTATGATTGTGGGCCCCGGTTGGCAGAGTGCAAGCCCTGTGGGTGGGCTCGGTTGTGTGCATGTTATTGACAGCCCAAAGAGTGGGTTTCTGTTTTGGTTCTTTGTGGGCTTCAACTGCTTGCAACCCAGATTTTTAGTTTCGCCGGGCTTGTGTGCACCGGTTGTCAAGTTACTGTGTTTGAGTGCACACAATTTGCACAAAGTTGCTTGCAGGTTGGTCGATGTCTAAAGGGTAGTGCATCAAACTTGGTTAACCAAGTAGCAACAAAGCCCCACAAACAATGGAGGGTTGCACAGTTATGCTCGTGTCAATAGCCGAGTTGATGGCAACTCAGAGCTCACGCCTACAGGACACTCGCAGCCTAAGGACAGGCGTAACTCACTATGCACAGAGCAATGTACTAGGCACAAGGTCGATGACTCACTAGGATGCAAGCATAGATTCCGTGGCATACGGTGGTAAGTTTAGGTAAGATTTAGCACAAGGTCAACAAGCAAGCATACATATCATTCATTCATTTGTCAAGGTCTAGCATGCTTGGTAACTGCTCAACAAAGCTAGTATGTAAGGGTGTGGCAAATGACCGGCTCAACTCAACCAGGGTATCACACATGCGGCTAACCAAAGACATTGGGCACACACATTGCGTCAGTGGTATCATGAAGTTAATAGCTCAAGACAATGTGGTTTAGGTTTCACAGATGCAGCAAATCGTGAGACACACAATGCTAGCACAATCACATCAAGCTTAGTGAGGTCGGGCTTGAGCTCAAACTCGGGGCTTATGCACAAGTCGCAGTACAGATGCGTGGGGTCCGCGTAACTTGGCTCACCAGGGCAGATGGGTTATGCAATGTGCTATGCTAACGACTCGTGCCCGCATTGCACTAATTTCAGATATTACAAGGTTGAACAAAACAGACTCTATGTTGCAAGGGGTTGGGCAATATCTTGCTAAGCAACTAGGTTATCGTGGAGACATGGTTTATTATTCATAAAAATTGAGGTTCATCAAGTTCTAGAACAACCAACCAGCTTTAAGCTCCAACAAAAACCGTGTTCTCGCTCCTTTACCTTTCCCCGGTTGGCTTGCATAGAAAGACAGAGCACAAAGAAGACAGTACTCGCCTGGCTCAACAAAAATTTTCGCTTCTCAAGTGCAAGTTCAAAGCAAGACAATATCGCCTAAGGAAACTAATAATTTAAGTACAACAGATGCTAATTTGAGAATGCAGATGGAGTTAATGCAATGCAAGTTGCTTATTTTACAGATGTATGCTTTAAACTATAAAGAAAGAAAATTGACAGATGCACAAATTAAGCTAGAAGATGCTGCAAAGGTTAAAACAAGATACAAGTTACAGATGACTATAAATTACACTACTAAAGGTTAAACAACAATGTGAAGTAAATATGTACAGGGGTGAAACTCAGTAAAGTATTAGCCAAAAATCAGCAAGGCACTCGCCAAGTCCCCGGCAACGGCGCCAAAAACTTGGTAGGCCTCTAAAGGTGTTTATATTTTGACCTACATGTAATACCTGAAGTGCACGGCGCCTATCTGAGACGCTATAGCACGGTCGATCCCACAAGGACTAGGGTGTGCTTTGTGTGTGATCTAAGGCTTTCTCAACTGAATTCAAGTAAGTAACAAAGTGACAGCATATATTTTGTGCCGATACGGCTGATTTTTAACTGAAGTGAACCTAAACTAAGGTAAACAGTGAGATAAATGGGTGCTGGGGTTGTCAAATTCACCACTAAACCATGTTATGTGCTCAACTAATTTGGCTTTTCTTGTCCTGTGATAGATAAGGATAGTTTGTCAATTTTATCACCTATCTAAAGGGTTTCTCCTAGTGACACTTCAAATACACAACTAAGGGTACTAACCCTGAGCATTAGTTGTCTAATTAAGTACAACTAATCAAAGGAATTAGCATTTGATAATTGAAACAAGAGCCGAAACACACTCAACATAGATAGAACCTAACTACAATCCATACTTGGCATGAATGTGAGAGAAAAACATTGAGGTGTTAGAATTGGAGTTATCTAATAACATTAAGCACTCAAGAATGACTCAAACATGTTTGAAATCAAACATGGATTTAGGGTTTCATTGATACCCATAACAACTAAATTAAGACATGATAAAACAAGAAAATAAAGCAAGATACATCTACAAAGGGAGCTCAAGCAGCCTGCATGAACCCTAAAACATCTTCTTCACTTCTATTTATACATGCAGAGAACATCCAATACCAAACCCTAAATTTACTTTAAAATATAAATTAACCAAAAATAAACAAACTCTTCTCACCCACGTCGCTCCGAATCGTTGTCTCTCTCGTCCCGTGGTCGTTGATCGATGGTTGCTTCTTCTCTTCCATCTCAGGAACCCTAACCCTAACCTAACCCTTTTCTATCTCTCACTTAGCTTCTAGGGAAGAAGCTATGCAAAGAGCTAGAGAGAGATTAGGAGGTGGTACTTTGGTTGCGGCTCGTGGTTGTCGGGAGGTGATGGAGGTGGTGACGGTGAGGGAGATGGTTTTGCGGTGGTCGGCAAGAGAAGAGCTGCGCGAGAGCAGAGCTCCGCGGGTGGAGAGAAGAAATGAGTTTGTGGTTAGGCTTTGGGGTTTATATAGGGGCTAGGGTGTGAAGTGGCACATCAAAGCTCGATGAGGAAGGCGAGCCGATCGCTAGATCTCGGACGTGGAAGATCTCACGGCCAGGACATAGGTGATTGTGGTGTGGAGCGAGAGCAGCGACGAACGATGTGCAAGGATGCAGCGACCGTTGGATTAAGGGGAGATCGAATCTAACGACTTGGATGAGACGGACTCGGATCCGGGTCGTGGGTAGCTCTAGCCCATGTCTTCCTTGTTGGGTTGCAACTGATTCGCGCGAGCTTTGGCTTTCGTCCATAGATGCTCGACTCCATTCTTCGCTCTTTGGCTCCTCAAATTCTCCGAGCTTTATTTATTACCTAAAAACACAAAATTAATTAATACAAATATTTATTCTGAAAACAAAGAAAATAATGAATATGGGATAATATCCGATTTATAAGCGCAAAAGATGAGTAAAATGCCAATAAAAGGTGTATAAATATGCACTATTTGGCACTTATCAACTATGTGGACTTTAAACATTGCATAAAAGAAGTTTTGAGTCAAGCTTGTCTAGTTGAGTATCTCGAAACATGATTCAAAGCAATAGTCATTCATATACTTGATAAATTTAGTTATGAACAATTTATTGTTTATGAACTAAGTAATGATTTAAGATTGATCATTCGAGAAAAGCCCGAGCAACGATATTCGTCATTGATGTCATTTGGGAATGTTTCAAATCGATAAAAGAAGAGAGATTGAACTACTGAAAATATGGATACAAGACGATACACATACCTTGCACGCATACTAAATTAACTGTATTGGTTCCGGGTCATGGTTTGTGTACCCATGCAACGAGGTAGCTTTATGGTTCGATTTAATTTGGGTACGCATACCCGTGATGCATACGTAAATCATTTGTTTGTGAACCGCCTTTTATGGTATGCATACTAAATTGCATGAGTTGTAAAACATCTTTGAGATACACATACCCGCTAGGCATACCTTGGTAGTACGAGTTCACTTAATTGTGTTGGCACACTTACCGGTATCCACACCATCCTTGTTTAATATTTTCGATGCATTCAAATTATTTTCTACAATATGTTTGGTATCTAATTAACTCTCTAAGACTTACTTGATCACTTATGATTCTCGCATCAAGATTAAAATCTAAAGAGTTGAAATAATCATGATAAGCTTATGGTTGAACATGGCTAACCTACCATGAACTATCATTATACACCTCGCTCGGTTAATGACCGACCATAATGTATATTCTACTATATGATTTCAAGTCGAATTTCTCATATGCTTACTTGAAACCTTAACCAGTGTTTAGACCAAACTGAGAAAGTGTTTGCTTGATTCCCAATCTACCTTAGCCTAAATATTATGCGACCTTCGATCTTGAAAGTCTTTAATTAGAGAGTCTCAAACAACGGGAAATTCAACCCTCGACACTTTCATGTGTCCTAGATGTATGCTAGAGTCATCCCAGATAACCTAGGTTTTCTCTAAGAAACATAATTAGGTTAACAACTTAAAGACTCCACTTAGATATTCGTGAAGCCAGGTCTGACTATCTTTTACCTTGATAGTTCGTGTATCCTGATCTTGTTTTTCCTGTTATCGAGATTTTTGTAATCTATTTCAGGCTAGATAAATAGTAATCACAAAGTTCTGTTGTCTCAGAATTTGTGATTCCGCAAGATAAATATCTGATAACGATTCTTAATTAAACTCGTCTAAGATTGTTCTTGTGAGGTGAAAAATAATCTAGGCTGCTCTTCGGAAGTCATAAGTACCGGATTTTGAAGTTTTTCTAGACTTTGCCTATTCAAAACATATTTTCTCACCTTGATATCACGATCTAAACGGAAATCAAATAAGATTATATTTTAGAGGCATATTGTTATAAATTCTTCATGCAAGAGATATAAATTCTTGCATGCAATTTTATTCAAGGATCATTAAGTTGGTCAACTAGGAATCGTAATAATATTTTGTCCATACAGGTTGCCGAACGAAAAAGTTGATATTGTATTTTGATACCCCTGCGTTTTCAACTAGATTGATGTTGGATATTTTTAGATCATCCAAGAACTCTTTTCTACAATCATATTCACAGACATTTTGTCAAGACATATCTTCCTCTTTAAAAGGCTAAGTCATATGCTCCCCACATCGAACAAGTGAGAAAACCCACCTCATTATTCAAAGCGTTGAACACCGTCCACTCTTAATATTGCTTAAACCAGCAATTTTTGAAACAATAGTGTTCCTATCTTTTCGCCGCATATGATTCCTATCTTTTCTCCATATAATTTGCGCCAAAACAAATGCAAAAATAAGTAAACAAAATCCTCATATATTTCCTAATTCTTATATTTTCTCCACATATTTTGTGACAAAATTAAAAGGAAAAAAAAAACCCATATTTTCTATGGGTTTTACCTATTATGCAAAATACATAAGTATTGACTAAGAGGAAATAACATATCACCATAGTATTACTTCGAAGTTGTGGTACAATTGAACTTTCAGGAAGGTAATAACACTAAAATTGACAAAGGGGGGACTGTAAGAGCACTTCGTTTCGAACTTCGCAAGTTTTGCTATCTCAAGATTGTTGTAAAATTTAGTTGCACAAGACTATAACTTGATTTCTAGTCTATATATTAGCCATGTCTCAAACTAGGATAAAAGTGTGTTTTGAATTTGATATGACCAGTTCACCTATGAAGACGGAGATCGTCCGAAGATATTTGAAGAACTTTATCAAAAAAAGAAAAGTGAAAAATGAATCATCCTATTTACTCAAATGTTCACCATACAATCTTTATGAGACAAAGTTGTATGACTATGTGGTCTTTAAACATTGCATAAAAGAAGTTTTGAGTCAAGCTTGTCTATTTGAGTATCTCGAAACATGATTCAAAGCAATAGTCATTCGTATACTTGATGAATTTAGTTATGAACAATTTATTGTTTATGAACTAAGTAATGATTTAAGATTGATCATTCGAGAAAAGCCCGAGCAACGATATTCGTCATTGATGTCATTTGGGAATGTTTCAAATCGATAAAAGAAGAGAGATTGAAGTACTGAAAATGGATACAAGACGATACACATACCTAGCACGCATACTGAATTAACTGTATTGCTTTCGGGTCAGTGGTTTGCGTACCCATGCGTACTGAGGTAGCTTTATGGTTCGACGAATTTGTGTACGCATACCCGGTATGCATATGTAAATCATTTGTTTGTGAACTGGCCTTTTATGGTATGCATACTAAATTGCATGAGTTCAGAAACATCTTTGAGATACACGTACCCGCTAGGCATACCTTGGTAGTACGAGTTCACGAATTGTGTTGGCACACATACCTGGTATCCACACCATCCTTGTCGAATATTTTCAGATGCATTCAAATTATTTTCTACAATATGTTTGGTATCTAATTAACTCTCTAAGACGTACTTGATCACTTATGATTGTGCATCAAGATTAAAATCTAAAGAGTTGAAATAATCATGATAAGCTTATGGTTGAACACGGTTAACCGGCCATGAACTATCATTATACACCTGCTCGGTTAACGACCGACCATAATGTATATTTTACTATGTGATTTCAAGTTGAATTTCTCATATGCTTACTTGAAACCTTAACCAGTGTTTCAACCAAACTGAGAAAGTGTTTGCTTGATTCCCAATCTACCTTAGCCTAAATATTATGCGACCTTCGATCTTGAAAGTCTTTAAATAGAGAGACACAAGCAACTGGGAAATTCAATCCCTGACACTTTCATGTGTCCTAGATGTATGCTAGAGTCATCTTGTATTAACCTAGGTTTTCTCTAAGAAACATAATTAGGTTAACGACTTAAAGACTCCACTTAGATATTCGTGAAGCCAGGTCTGACTATCTTTTACCTTGATAGTTCGTGTATCCTGATCTTGTTTTCCTGTTATCGAGATTTCTGTAATCTAAATCAGGCTAGCTAGATAGATAGTAATCACAAAGTTCGTTGTCTCGTAATTTGTGATTGCAAGATAAATATCTCGATAACGATTCTTAATTAAACTCGTCTAAGATTGTTCTGTGAGGTGAAAAATAATCTAGGCTGCTCTCCTAATCATAAGTACCGGATTTTGAAGTTTTTCTAGACTTTGCCTATTCAAAACATATTTTCTCACCTTGATATCACAATCTAAACTAAATCAAATAAGATTATATTTTAGAGGCATATTGGTATAAATTCTTCATGCAAGAGATATAAATTCTTGCATGCAATTTTATTCAAGGATCATTAAGTTGGTCAACTTGGAATCGTAATAATATTTTTGTCCATACATTTGTCAACGAAAAAGTTGATATTGTATTTTGATACCCCTGCGTTTTCAACTAGATTGATGTTGGATATTTTTAGATCATCCAAGAACTCTTTCTACAATCGTATTCACGTACATTTTGTCAAGACATATCTTCCTCTTTAAAAGGCTAAGTCATATGCTCCCCACATTGAACGGTGAGAAACCCACCTCATTATTCAAACGTTGAACATTTTCCACTCTTAATATTGCTTTAAAAAAGAATTTTGAAACAAGACCGTTCCTATCTTTTAGCCACATATGATTCCTATCTTTTCTCCACATATTTTGCGACAAAGTTAAAAGGAGAAAAAAAACCACATATTTTCCACAAAAATAATAGGAATAAATAAATAAAATACCCACATATTTCCTAATTCTTATCTTTTCTCCGGATGATTCTTATCTTTTTTGTATGTATTTATCGATAAAGTAAAACGAAAAAAAAACATATGTTTCCCATGTATTTTCTACAAAATTAAAAGGACATATCATTCCTCCACATATTTTGCGCCAAAATAAGTACAAAAATAAATAAACAAAATCCTCATATATTTCCTAATTCCTATATTTTCTCCACATATTTTGCGACAAAATTAAAAGGAGAAAAAAACCACATATTTGCCACAAAAATAAAAGGAATAAATAAATAAAATACCCACGTATTTCCTAATTCTTATCTTTTCTCCAGATAATTCTTAAATTTTCTGTATGTATTTATTGATAAAGTAAAACGAAAAAAAAAAACACATGTTTCCCATGTATTTTCTACAAAAATAAAAGGACATATCATTCCTCCACATATTTAATGCATCGCAACTGGACGGGTAAACCCCACCCCACCAAATCAGAAATGCCGATATGGGGGTGGGGGCGTAACGCAGGCACAAATCTAGTTGATTGTTGAAGAAATGAGAGAAATCTCTATCTACATATTGTTCAAGGATCTTTAACTAGATCTACTTGCAATTGTATTAGGTTTTGTTCATACAAGGTGTGAACTAAAACAGCTTGGTGGTGAACTAGATCTCCATTTCAATCTTTATGATTGAACTATCACAAGTAGTAAGTCAAAATAACCTAGACAGTTTGTAAGTCTAATAGACTGTACAGAACATACAAGATTCGTTCTTGAGAATTTGTATCTTGAAAGAACGATAACAAGACTTGTTTTAATTTGTTTGATTTTGGTGCGTGTTACAGTTCGGGAAAATACTAAGTTATTACTTGGATATTGATTTCTGAGATCGTCCAAGTTAAACTTGTCTCTGTAATCAGTTACCACATCTTTATTATTGAGCTATGTTATTGATCGTGACAAGTTTTTCCATACATGCTTCCGAATTAAAATTTAGTGGTGTACTTGTTACCCTTTCATTTCCATAAAGATTCATCATCTTCTACTGATATTTCATCATCTTCGTATGCAGTGGAGTTATTAAACCAGGAGGTGATCCATTCAATAATAAAAATGCAGTGATTCCTAACTGCATCAATATTATATTAATGTTCCTCCAAGCAGCCCTCAAATGACTGCATTCTAGAATAATATATTCATGGGTTTCTTCAATTCTACCACAATTAAATGCCAGCACTGATATCTCTCTGCAGTAAACATAATGTCTGCATCTAGTTGGGTGTTAGGGTATAATGCCTTTTAAGCGTATCCAAATAAATAATTTTACTCCATGAGCCATTTTGAACTTCCAAAGATATTTCCAAACTCTAATAGGAATGTTAGAACTATTAGCAGTAACATTATTATCATTTTTACAGAATTTGTTGTTAGTGCTATGTAGAGAAAATCTCCCATCTTTTACTGGCATCTATAACATCACATCTTCTTGTACTGTCAATGAACATGTTTTATATCTTGTAGGAACTATCACTATCAAACAGTTGGCTGAGCAATCCTATATCCCAATTTTTGCAGACATGGATGAAAAATTCAGAGACATATACGAAAGTATTGGATGTACCTGATGTAGGAAATGGTTGATTATGTAAACCCGACACAACCCATCCATCAAGACAAATTTTAGTTTGTTTCCAATTGTTAACTTCCTTGAAGTAGTGTTGCTGCAGTGTTGTCGGGATTTTCTCAATTCTTGTTCATACTCAAGAGGAGTTTTTATTAGAAGAGAGACTCTGTGAAGAAAATTACCATATCTACAAATTTTTTAACTTGAGAACTCGAACCCATACCTTGTTGGAATCAATGTACGATATTATTCAAGCTAGCTATTTATGTAACGATAAATTTAACTTCTATAGATCCCTAAATTCCAGACCTCCTATATCTTTGGACTTGCACATCTTATGTCAAGTAAAAAATTGGCACATTTAGTGTAGTTGTAGATCCACCAAAATCCTATTTGAGTGGACGTTATTTGATTTATGAGATTCTTAGACATCCGGAAAGTTCTCATTTGATAAATGAAACTGAGTTAGGCACATATTTAACCATGTAATTGTTCTCCCAACTTGATTTAGAGCTTCAGAGGACCAAATAGCCAATCTTCTATCAAAGGTACCTTTAACTGCATTAAAAGATTCTTGTTTTGAATGACCTACGATCTTGGGAAAACCAAGCTACATTTTCTTAAAGCTCATAGTTTTGACAACCAATAATCTGAGTTAAATTACTAGCCACTTCGAACATGGTATATTTACTGCAATATACTGAAAATTTGTCCAAGTTTATGACTTGTCCAGACTGAGCTGAACTCCTGCAAAAGTTGAAGAAAATTATTCACATATAGAAGATTATATTGAGTGAAAATCAAGCATCCGTCTACGAAAAGTAGATGAGTAAGAGTTGGAGCTTGAGCATCCATTTTAATGTTTTTTATAGTCTTGTACACTTGATTAAAATATAAAAAGCCACGAGAATCCTTGTTTTCTCAAATTTGGAGTGCAAACTTTGAGATGGTAAGTTGAAAAGGAGCTCAACCACTCAGAAATTTGGAAGGGGGCTCACTCAAATGCTATCCTGTATTTTGAAAAATTTAAAGTGACTAAATTTCAAAATTCAATTGAACAAAAACACTCCATTGTATCTAGGCCCATAATCATGCTTCAAAAAAAGGAAGAGAAAAAAAACTTAACTTGGAAATCTGCAAAATCCAAACTAATACCACATTAATGCATGACGATTGCTACAAACTCATTTCACAAATTATGAGAATTACAAATGTCAAATCCAATTTTGATTAATTCATTCTCAAATCAATTAGGTCCGGAATCCTTTAGAATCTATCAGTAGTCACCAACATAGACCGAAGGTTTAAGATATTTCTCAGATAAAAGGAGGTTGGCATCTAATGCAACAAATAAAAAATCCCAAATTGGTGCCGCTAAGGTGCCCGCGGACCGCCATTTTCTGATGCGGAGGAAAGAAGCTAATCATCACCAACATCCTCCACATATTTCCACAATAACTCAATTCCATCCATGTGACCGAGCCCAACCACTGCAACAATAACCTTTTCTTCCAGCCTTCTAAGCTTTATAAACATAAATATGTCTCTCTCGATAAATATCATCCTATATTGTGAACCACAAAGGAGGTCAACATACACGAAGGGACAAATTAAACTTCGGTATCTGGAACAACGAAGCTAAGTACATTCAAAGTTACTCATGACAAAATCCAAAGAAAATTTTCCAAAAGAAAATAAGCATAGCCTAGTGTGGACTGGAGATGTTAGGGACACTTATATGCTATGGGAAAATTAGATAGAACCAAAGCCATATGCCTTCCATATTTGATTGGGGCGTTATTCCCAGGAAAATTTGTAACATGAACCATTTCGTTAACGTGTCAATGTGGTTCATATCATTGAGCCTCCGATAATTGATATTTTTATTAATAGATATCGAGCCAAACTGTTTACTAAGAACCAGAAAGCGAATAAATGACTAGAGTTTATACCTTGCTATATGAACACAGAAAATATTCGATATCATTAAAAATAAAGAAAAGGTAATTATATATGAAACGCAACTAATAATTATATATGAAACGCAACTAATAATTCTCGATCAATCAACACTAGTATATTGGAAATTTCAAAAATTTGCAAACTTGGACAGTTGTATTATCATGTACTCAAGGAGGTTATCACTAGAAAGAACAAAGTAACAACATTCTAAAAAAGAAATCTAGGCGTTATTCAAATCTATCATCACCTAAAGCCAAATATTTTATAACCCCTTGTTTATGTGTAGTTGTGTGTCATATGTATAGCTTCCCATAAATAATGTACCATGTGTAATCGTATGAATATTACAAAAAATATTTCCAACTAAAAATATGAGAATACTCAATAAATTATACATATGAACTTAAGGTATTGCCTCGGCAATAATAATAACTTAATTTTGGAAAAAATTTCTCATACGTAAAAAACACATATATAAATAAACAAGTTCAACATTCTTTTGAAATGGGCGGTCGATTGCGGTTCCATCAAAATATTTAATGAGACTTAAAAAAATAAGTATGTTGTAGGGCTTATAGCCCATAGATGTGCGGCCCAAAACAGATATCTTTTGGGTTCCCTTTTCCATGTATATAAAGGATAATCTATCAATGTAACCTAGAGAATTCTTATGAATAAAATCCTTCTCTTTCCATGCCTCCTGCTCTTTCCCTAATATTCTACTACAAAACGTTATCAAGCACGAGCTCAACCATAATTATTTTTTTCTTTTGAATTATCATTGAACCACGAATCCCATCTCAACATCCTCCACCTTCGTTGGCTATCACTACTTTGTCATATTCCTTTTATCAAATACACGCACGGAGACGCTGCCGCAAAGAACAGAAAGAAACAGAGAAGGAAAATTGTTACCAAATCGGTATACCTAATCCCTTTTCTTATTTTTTTTTTCTTCCTTTCTGTGAAGATGGCTATGGGTGAATTGATATATATGATTGATTGTTGTTGTGTACTACTACAAGATGCCATCTGTGTATTCCATGTATTCTTTTTTGTTTTGTTTTGGTGCTATTATTAGATCTTTGAATGGGAAGCCATGACATGATGTCTATCATACGCCATCTTTAAACCAATATTTTTTTTTTGGAAAAACTTGTGATGTGATCTGTGAATAGTCTAACTACTAATTTTAATTGTCTGCCATTTTCCCCTTAAGTTCATGTATGTCGTGATGGTTGATTGAACATGCTATTACATGATTGGTAACCATAAAAATTTTGTCTTTTTGTTTCAAATTTGTTTTGAATGCATCATGAAATCTATGTCTTATCTTGCCTGCATGTGGTGTTCGATTTTGTTTGTACTAACCGATGCAATTGTGATTGCTTAAATGCACCATATGATGCCATGATATGTATTAGTGTATTTAGTTGATTCCTTATCCCATGCAATTTTTGTCCGTTGGGATTATTTTTACCCATTTCAAAGGTCAAAGGCTTAGACGTTACTGTTTTTCTTTTAATCTATTTATTACAATGTACGGTCTTAGCTCTAATATATGTATGTACCGTGTATATGTGCGTTAGCATCCGTTGTCTTGTATGTTCATCTTTATACTATGTATTCTGCTATCACCAGTTTTTAGTCCCATGGATTATTTAAAAAGAAAATTTTTTTTTTTTGATGATAATGACATTACGATCTTCTATAGACATCTTTGAGCGAATTTGGATTTTTGTATGTTATGGGTATTTAGCCCCCTATGTCTGTTATTAGATTGACGGTATGTTTATTTTAATGCCCCTTGCACGTTTTTTTTCTTCTTTCTGGGCGTTTTTCTTTTTTATACACCGCGGAGGTGATGATGCTGATGGCTGGCCTAGGCAGCCTAAGAGTCGAGCAGAAACAAAAAAAAAGAATGTAGAAGGTTAAGTCTAGTTCCGATCCGATTTTAGTTGTGCGTGACCAGAGTTGTTCTTCCGTGTATATGCAGTGGGAACTAAATGAGGTATGTAATTAATATGTGCTTTAAGGGTGATTGCTTGTTGGACGTATTAGTTGGTTTTAGAATATGCCTAGTTATGTTTTTATTTTATAAATTTATATTATGTAAAATGTTAATTTAAATTAGGCCTGTTAATTTAGATCATTAAGAATTTTGGTCTAAATATTGTGTTGTTCCCTTGAGTATGATATTGGCCATATTCATGAATGATGTGTGTTTTGTTCAATTGGTTGAACCAACTCGATTCATTTGTAAATTTTTGGGATTTAGATGTACTGAAGGCAACATATTGTCCTCATTCCACACTGAGCACAAAATTATTTTGTTGAAAACTTTCTAAAAAGCTATGAATTGCTTTAAAGAAAAGTTGTTGAAACACTCTTGGTAATGTGTAGTGAGATGCAATCCACTCGCTCGACCATTAAAAAGTCGGTAAGCTTCAACAAAAATGAGTTGAAAGTAAAAATACATATATCCCAATTTTTATGGAAGAACTCACAAAAGGTGATATGAGTCGTAAGTCAGACGTACCGACTCATACGCTTGTTGGCACAGTAAAACATGTGCAAGGGACATGTATCTTGATACGAAGATGTACCTTTGTCTCCTGTAGTAATCATACCAAGGAACAAGTATGAACCGAACATAGGATTAGCTTCCATCGGAAATGAAAGAGTTGGAAATGCACCTAGTCATAGGTTATGATATATACAATATAATGTGTGTATCATAGTAGCAATCAAATTTCACATCAACTTTAATGGCAACAAGAACTTTGTCAGGCCAATTGACTATCTTATTCAGTTGAACTAGATCCAATATTTGCACCTATGGAATGAAAACACGAGACATAAATTCTCTAAAGCACTTGAGATATATTGGTGAAACGTAATATATATTCAGTCTAAAGTACTTGAGTTGAATCCCACTTTTATTACGGGCCAAACTACTTATTGAAACTCTCAAGACCCAAATGTCTAAATCATAGTTGTTTTTCTTCCACTAGCTTAAGGAATTTAAGCTAGTTGTTGAACTATTTCCTTATAATGTGACTATGAGGATTGGATCATTGATGTGACTCAATAATGTTGTAGAAAGTGGTAGTAGGGTTGTCGTTCACTCGGACTTGAGGAAATTGATTCTAGGATTTAATAAAGAAAAATAATAAATATAAAGAATATATACAATTTATGTCACAAGATGGAGAGAGTTACTGGGACTCGGGATTCCACCAATTCTTACATTCATGCGGTTCATCTATTAATTCCGGACAATTAAGGCTCATAAAGTAACAAATATCGACTCTAATTCTTTGCCAAGGTAGATTTTATAAAGAATTATATGTAACTCACAAGCATGGCGCATCTAAAGTACCTAAGACTAAGCATGCGACATCTAACGAATTCACAAATAATCAATAAAAATCATAAATCAATTATAATAGTGCAAATAGTCATAAAGGAATTAAATAGAATTACCACATGGGTGCAAAACAGCTTCCTCCGTCGTCCCAAGTGATGGGGTTCTAGCTCATCATGTTGGAAACACGCTCAAAATCCATTTTTATTGCTCAAAGGAGGTGTACAAATGATGAAAAGGGAGAAGAAATTATAAAACCGGGTTTGTAACGGTTTTATTTGTTACAAACCCGATCTGTTACACTAAACGATAAAACAAGAGTGTCGTTGACACTATTGATTTAAGTCTGCCTACGGATTACGACCCACAAAAACGACAGTCCTGCGTGCGTTGAATGTTCTTCGTGTTCTTCAATGGCAGCAGCAGCAGCAAAATTTTCCAATCGACTTTTATTGCTCTGTGGTCGCTCCCAGCTCTCCCAAACTCTCCCTGCTCCCTTCTGTGACCTCTATCATCCTTTTTATACTCGACAGGGTTCCAAATATTTTAGCAATCAATGAAAATATCCTCTTTTATTCTTCATGCAGGATACGGGATTTTCTTCCCTATTTTATCTACTCTTGCTGCTAAATATCGTTTACACTCTCCGAACACGTGCAGGCCTAGTTTGTAAAGGTTTAAAACTCTGAAAAACTCATGCGAACTACAAAAATATCTCCACAGAATCTTCACAGCTTAATTGCAGGAAAACCCGAGTTTCTCCCTGTGTCACCGGAAAATGCATAGAATCCGTTCCTGTCTCAAACCCAATCCAATTACCAATCCTGCTTTTCGTTAGAAGCAGCCAAACCCAATCCATACCGAGATAATAGCCTTACCAGATCTCCGTAACTTCCCAACAAAATTTGATGAACTCTCTTCATTACACTCGGTTCGCCGAGAACCAACTCTCCAGCATAATTCAAATCGATCCAAACTAATGTAATAACCCTGTTTAATCCATTCGAGTCAAGCCCACTAAAAATCTTCGATTGAATCTCTTGCGGAAAGCACTTCCCGTAAACTATCACCTCCCCTGTTATGCATCGATCGGTTATCCGGCCAAATCTGGTTGAATCTAACACCCAAGACTAGCCCGTTTAGTCCTTATGATCAATCCCAAATAAATCAAGCAGATTGAATCTCCTTAGAAATCGTCGAAAATCTCAACCCTAAATCCGGTACGATGCTCAAAATCTCCCGCCAAACCGATTTTTGAAATGGAGAAGAAGGTGTCCCTAACCAAACCGGGGTGCGAATAATAGATTGGCTCCCCGGGGTGCCCCTTAGTAATTGGGTTACCCCTTATCCAAAGTGGGAGTCCGAATAGTAAATGTCCTCCGGGTGTTCCAGCAACTTTTCGAGTCGAATTTTCCAAAAATCTTTATTTCCAAAAAATACCTACAAATACACAAAATACCATAATAAGGACAAAAACGAGTACTAACAATACGAAACATGAGGACAAATTAGACACATAAATGCGTCTATCAAATACCCCCAAACTTATTATTTGCTAGTCCTCGAGCAAATTTATTCTAGAAAATAAAATTCATTTGAACCCCTAGGTGGCCCTAGTATGAGTGTTGTCTCCGGGAGGGTTTACCGAGAGGTGTACCTACAAAACCTTTACCTGACCCTAGCTATCTACGCAGTAACTCGAAGGCACCAAAGAATCTCCTGGTTGGCATATAATATTGACTGTAGGAGGAAGTACCCCGCTGCGAAATTCAATTCTTTGTACACGAGTTTGCACTCAAGCATACTAAAATTCATATATAAGTCACGTGAGTTCTACTCAGATAGTCGCACTATGGACATCAATATCCAGAGTCAAAACTAATCACATGGATAGATCAAGAAGATGGATAAAGAAAAACATAGATGGTTTTGATGTTTACTAAGTGATCGGTGTTTCCATATTCGTCCAAGGCCTCCGCCAAAATGAACCTATCCTAATGGATTGAGATACTAGTCTGACTAATATCAACACACCGGCATATACAAGGGAACCAAAGTGGTCGATAATCCTAACTCTAGGCCAACACAACGGCATATACAAGGGTTCCAAGTGGTCGACTTTATTGAATTTATTCAGCTTGTTCTAATGGTCTGGTCTTTTTCTTTTTTTTTTTTTTTTTTTTTTTTTTTGTATCTCAATCACTCTAATTCACCCTAGCATTGGTAACAACTTGATTCGTGGGCCCCACCTAATCACTTAGAGAAACATAGTTTAAAAATAAAATAAAAATAAAACGAAGTGAAAAGGACTCAACGAGATATGGTGAAACTATCATGTTATTTCTAACACCCGAGCTCGTGCTTTTATGAATAGACTCTTTAGATGTTTCCATCTAATCGTTGGTTCCTCAACTCCCGCAACCAAAATACTTCCATCCACTTAGATTGGTTAGTGCCATCCTTAATAAGCATAAATTTCTAAATTCAGAGTTTATCAATGCAACTAAAAAGTTTCTCCCATACCCCAAACTTAAATCTAACATTGTCCTCAATGTTCTAAAGATGAAATTAAAAACATGAACAAGGAGAAACCGTTACCATTTGAAGCAAAAGAGTTAAGGAAAGATATTACCGTGTTGCATGAGCATGGGTTACCTCCAAGAAGTGCTAAGTTTAAAGTCTTGACCTGACATTGGAAAGGATTAGTCACCTCGAAGAATCATATAGCAAGAACAGGAATAACTCGGGTCATCCGGATCAAAAGTGCTAACCACAAGAAGAGGAGACTGCATGACAGACCAGGAAGATATCCAACACACCCTTATCTATCTTTTTTGTTTAAGACAACTACATCTAGTTGTGGTTCGGGTTCGTGCTCTATAAAAGGGTCTAAATAACATATTTTCATGGGTTCGTTTCCTTAAAAGAAGGATTCTTAAGATCAGGTTGTAGAGTCGGAAATACTCGTTAAGAACTTAGAAGCACATAACAATAACCTGAATAATTGAGGATCCTCTAAGTCAATCGGTTTTGACTTACACAGCTGACTACAATAAGATTGGTGGTCTTCCTTAAGCAAATGTGTCGACCCTAATCTCCTAAAATAATTAGGTTTAGCCTCAAAACTTAATAATTGACATATCTGAAACTTATACGTTCCCACAATTGGAAGGAAGGTTTTTGGTGGGAAAACAAAGTCAATCGTGGTATCATAGCCTGGGGTGACCACAACAACCGAGAGGATGGGTTTCTAACAATCAACTTCTTTATGGACACAACTAGGTCCAGGAAAAAGTGTATGAAGATAATCTTTTAAAATGGTTGAGGCACATATGTCAAGTCCCAAGTTAGGGACCTTTCTAAGAGTTAAAGCACATGGAGAATGATAATCACCCCCAAACTTAGAGTTTTCGGTGTCTCTAGAAAGACTAGTCACAACTTCCCTAATTTCAAGGTCATCTGATTCCTGAAAATGGTCAATTGATTCTTCTAAGTCAGGTACATCCTCACTCATCTCTACAAGTTCATTTTCTTTTTCTAAGTCTATTGTTTCTAAATCGCTAGACTCAAAATATACTCGTTCCTCTAAACCATCATTGGCTTCGTAATCAAAAGGAAATACTACATCGTCTAAAACGGAGTATCTCTAGTCAAATCCTCATCCTTTTGAATAGGTGAATAATTATTAAAATTATTTGGATTTGAACTAGAAATATTATCATCATTAAGCTCAATTGGAGTAACAAATTCCTGATCACTATGCCTACTGATTTCAAATTCTTCATCAACATTATCCTCATCATAATCATCATTATAATAATATGAAAATGGTTGAACCTCATCTAGACAAGTAGTGTTACCAAATCTAACCTCGTCATCTTGATTATAAATATCCTCATTTTCATGGGTATTATTGGAAACACTGTATTGGGAATTAAGATTATTTCGAGCAAGTTTTTCGACAATCCTATTTGCACTTTCAAGAAATTGCTTAAGAGTCTCTTCTAAAGACATCCTAGTTGATTTGCTCTAGGACTCATCTGGAATATTTAAGGTTTCCTTCACAAATAAGGAATGACTCTTGAAAGCCTCTTCTAGAGAAATAGATGAATTGTTTTGATCATAAGACCGATGCACGTGTGGATAGTAATTGGGCTCACCATGGTGTGACCCATAACCTTCAAAAGGTTGGCGTTCCCAACCACTATTCACACTATGGTCATGGTAGTAATGTCCATATTGTTCAATTGGATATTCGTTGTATTGGCTATACCAGTTTGACATCCTAACTGCAAGGGAATTCTACACAAACACAAACAAGGCTGACTCGACCACAACAAACCTACTGACTTCTAGCAAACAAAAAGCATGATGGCTCCACTTAGATTGTTTTCTAGACCAGCCTTCTAATCCTTCGAAAAGGGAATTCGTTACAATCTAAGAAAACCCCTCTCGAATCAATCCGAGTTTTAAGTGAGTTGAATAGAGGCGAGGGAAGTGCGTGGAGCTTTGATACCCAAGGCCTCACCGCATTACAAGGCGGCGCGATCACGCATTCAACTTAAGGTAAAACCATCATGAACTTCGAAGTATGCTTAAAGAGTAACCAATATTTTTCGAATGACTTTCCTATTAAGCTCAAGTTACCCTATCGGTCTCGTTCTAGTCGTATTTTAGGCTTAGGTTCGTGTTTGGTTTCGTTTTCCTAAGGCGGCAAGAAGAGAACGGTGATGAAATCCGAACTCTTATCTTGTATGGCCGAGCCCTTGCCCTTTACTAGGAAATTAAAGCAGCCATTTTCAATACCTCAACATATATGCATACAAAATCATCCAAGAAAACCCACCGACTGGGATTCGCGGTGTTTAGAATTTTACCTCCCGCTCCAGACGGGGGATGAACTGTTGAAGTCGACTCGGCCACGACTCCTATGTCATGTACTTAACCCGAGGGGCCGAGACGATATCGTAATCGCCGCCCTTCCTGTGCGGTTTATATTTAAATAACCCTTCCTTTGGTTTTAAAAAAAAAAAATGTCCAAAAGTCCAAAAATAAAGTCCAAAATTAAGAAGTCCAAAAAAAAAAAAAAAATTACAAAAAAAATTACCTAATAAAAGTTTCTAAAAATAAATAAATAAAAAAATTAATTAAACTATATACAAAATTTTCTTCTTTACTCCTTTGGATTTTTTCTTCTTTCCTTCTTTGGCTTCGCTTTACTTTTCAAAACTTTTTCTTTTCATAAGCTTCACACCAAACTGGAAGCAAATAGAAAATACCAAAACGCATAAAAAGGAACAAAAATAATAAAAAATAAAAATAAAACCTAAAAACAAATCTATACACAAGTCCGCGTCGGCGCCAAAAATTGATGTGACTCAATAATGTTGTAGAAAGTGGTAGTAGGGTTGTCGTTCACTCGGACTTGAGGAAATTGATTCTAGGATTTAATAAAGAAAAATAATAAATATAAAGAATATATACAATTTATGTCACAAGATGGAGAGAGTTACTCGGGACTCTGGATTCCACCAATTCTTACATTCATGCGGTTCATCTATTAATTCCGGACAATTAAGGCTCATAAAGTAACAAATATCGACTCTAATTCTTTTCCAAGGTAGATTTTATAAAGAATTATATGTAACTCACAAGCATGGCGCATCTAAAGTACCTAAGACTAAGCATGCGACATCTAACGATTCACAAATAATCAATAAAAATCATAAATCAATTATAAAGTGCAAATAGTCATAAAGGAATTAAATAGTAATTACCACATGGGTGCAAAAACGGCTTCCTCCGTCAGTCTCAAAGGATGGGTTCTAGCTCATCATGTTGGAAACACGCTCAAAATCCATTTTTATTGCTCAAAGGAGGTGTACAAATGATGAAAGGGAGAAGAAATTATAAAACCGGGTTTGTAACGGTTTTATTTGTTACAAACCCGATTCTTTACGAAGAAACGATAAAACAAGAGTGTCGTTGACACCGTTGATTTAAGTCCGCCTACGGATTACGACCTACAAAAACGACAAATCTGCGTGCGTTGAATGTTCTTCGTGTTCTTCAATGGCAGCGTAGCTAAACAAAATTTTCCAATCGACTTTTATTGCTCGTGGTCGTTCCCAACTATCCCAAACTCTCCCCCGCTCCCTTCGTGACCTCTATCATCCTTTTATACTCGTTGTGGTTCCAAATATTTTAGCAATCAATGAAAATATCCTCTTTTATTCTTCATGCAGGATACGGGATTTTCTTCCCTATTTTATCTTCTCTTGCTGCTAAATATCGTTTACACTCTCCGAACACGTGCAGGCCTAGTTTGTAAAGGTTTAAAACTCTGAAAAACTCATGCGAACTACAAAAATATCTCAAAAGGAATCTTCAGAATTTTTAATTGCGGGAAAACCCGAGTTTCTCCCTGTGTCACCGGAAAATGCATAGAATCCGTTCCTGTCTCAAACCCAATCCAATTACCAATCCTGTTTTACGTTAGCAGGCCAAACCCAATCCATACCTGAGATAATAGCCCGACCAGATCTCCGTAACTTCCCAACAAAATTTCGATGAACTCTCTTCATTACACTGGTTCGCCGAGAACCAACTCTCCAGACAATTCCAGTCGATCCAAACTAATGTAATAACCCTGTTTAATCCATTCGAGTCAAGCCCACTAAAAATCTTCTATTGAATCTCTTGCGGAAAGCACTTCCCGTAAACTATCACCTCCCCGTTATGCATCGATCGGTTATCCGGCCAAACTGGGTTGAATCTAACACCCAAGACTAGCCTGTTTAGTCCTTATAGATCAATCCCAGTCGAAATCAGCAGTTGAATCTTCTTAGAAATCGTCGAAAATCTCAACCCTAAATCTGGTAGTCGATGCTCAAAATCTCCCGCCAAAACTGATTTTTGAAATGGAGAAGAAGGTGTCCCCCTAACCAAACCGGGGGTGCGAATAGCAGTTGGCTCCCTGGGGTGCCCCTTAGTAATTGTTACCCCTTATCCAAAGTGGGAGTCCGAATAGTAAATGTCCTCGGGGGTGTTCCAGCAACTTTTCGAGCCGAATTTTCCAAAAAGCTTTATTTCAAAAAATACCTACAAATACACAAAATACCATAATAAGGACAAAAACGAGTACTAACAATACGAAACATTGAGGACAAATTAGACACATAAATGCGTCTATCAATCATCGAGCGCAATATTACCCAATTTTTTTTTCTTCAATATAGAACAAAGACGTCACAAAATCTCTATATGTACCGAGAGATAATCACACCTTGTTAAATTCCAATGAAACCCATGCAAGTTGATATCATGTGGAACCTGATTGTGATGATAATGTAATTGATTGCATCTTTTATAGTCACTAATGTATTTTGGAAGGAAACATACTTTAGAGAGACTAATGAGCCAATTTAGTGAAATGTAAATCACTATAGTATTAATTTGGATTATTGAATCCATATTGACTCCGACGATGAAATGTTGGAAATTGACTCATACAGACTTTGACATAACCATAAAGGCACTATGGTTGTGACATGATGTTTCGTTTTGAAAGGACTCATACGTACATCGTTGTGTTTGAGTGAACGAGACAATTGGGAAAAGATTGATGTAATGTGAAGTAACGGTGATATCTTTCAATAAGTGTTTTCTAAAGTACCATATGCACAACCCCCTCCTCCCTCCCATTATGCTTTTAAGTAAGAAAGCATATCACTCATTTTACAAAGTCTTCATTAAAACAGGATCGAGACCATCCTAAGATGAAAATGGTAAGCAATCCATATTACAAAGATAATAAGGTGAAATTTAGAAAAATATTCATGCAGAATGCGGACCATTAAAGTGACTTATGGATCTGGTGAATGTTTTGACATTTTGACTAGTTATAGTTCCCAATAAATTTACGTTTAGAAACTCCTAGCACATATTACACAAGACAAAGTGCAAAGGCTCACCACCCTTATTAATGCTAGAGAATTTACATCAAAAGGACTTGATGAATATTGCATATTTAATAGGATCAATATAGAGCATCTTATACCCAATGGTCTCCAAGAGGCTACCATCAAAGGTTACAGATGGTGCCTAAGGAATAAAGTTATGCGTACCAACCTATCTTTTATTACTTTGGGGATATGCAATATTACACGCATCTTACTTAATTGACGTTTTTAGAACCCAATATTAGTCAACCTTTTCTCTGAAGGCACGGTTGGTAAATCGGATTTAAGCCGACATTCGTGTTCTTACGCATTTTTGGTTGCACTATATATGTTCCATTACGAATCCACATCGTACTATGATGGGTCTTCAAAATCATATGAAGTTATGTTGGAAATAAGTTCCTAACAATTATCCGCATTTTAAAACTTTTGGCAGGGAGATCTCTTACCGTAGATTTGCGGGTTATCACTTTAATGAGACAGTCTTCCCGTCGTTAGGGGGAGATAAGAAAAAGTATTAAAAAAGGAACGACAAGAATTGTCGTGGTGTGTTCCCACTGTGTCTCATATTGATTCTTGTACTCCACAAATGTAAATGTGAAGTGATAAAGAATATTCGATTTGAAGAATGTACACTGATGTTGCTAAAGTGAGAAGATCACACATACCAGCTGCAAATATTCCTGCAAGGTTAGAAATCCTCAGTATGGGGTACACCATAGACTAAGGTGTTGCAACTACACTTGGTGGAAGTGTAGTTTGAGGCCGTGGCTCCATAAAGGAAGATGGAGAGACCACCAGGTTCGATCAAAGCTCACCTAGAAAGGAAGTAGATGAGTAAGGCACAACTTAATTTGTATCATTAATGAAAGCATCTCATTTGATTGTCTCTCGACTATGTCCATGAATCAATACCGGAGGACGCTCCAAGTTTTAAATGATTCTAGAGAATAAATGAAATCCGACTTGACATGAGAATGCACATGAAGTCACTGAATGATCATGTGTGCACAATGATGATATAATCCATAAATAGTTGCTCCGTATAAAGCACAATGAGATCGAACCATGCTTTATTTTGATTAATTTCAAATAAATAGCATATTTGGCCTACGTAATCAGTGTAGAACTTAGTTCTTTGGCAAATATACGGGTATTTGGTGTGGTAGTGCTAACCAACCAAGTGTAAAGCCTATTGACATACATAATTAATTTGTCATAAAGCATAATGAGAAGAAAGTAGTCTTAAAGTACAAAGACTCGCCTTGTGGCGCGCGAGGTTTCTCACAAAGCCCTGGAATTGTTCTCTTGTAATGAACGTTATAGAGTTCCGCTACTTAGTTAGCTTGGTAATTTCAAAAGGACTTGAAATGCAAAGATATGTATGTGGTTGTTACGTATCTCGAAAGAATCAAGAGATAGAATATATTTACAAAAGTACTTGATAGACTTTTTGTTGCCGAAATCAAATGACCCTAAACCACAGAGTGCATTTACAGCTAGATAGAACGCCACTTATAGATTCATGCAATCAAATGGATGTGGTATACCCGTCTAAGGGCTATTTGATTTGGAGGGGATAAACAAGTAAGTTATTTTTCCTTGCGTATTCATAAGAAAGTTCCTGATTTGGAATTGTAGCTATTTATGTTGATGGTACAGACATGATTTTTACTCTTGATGTAATAAGAGACCTTAAAAGTTATTTAAAATCCGAATTTGAGATGAAAAATCTAGGGAAAGCTCGATCGAGTACTGAGATTGTGGTATATTATTCCACCACTTTGCATATGTCTAAAGTTTCCATGCAATTTAACAAAGACATGCATCCTTATAGCACTCCCGTGATTAGTCGAGGTTCAAATGTAAGTAAGTAACCATTTCGTCCAAAGGAATATGACGAAGATGTGTTGGGAGATGAAATTCCAATATCTAAGTACAATAGACGCATTGTTGTACTTAGTATAATAATGTACTCGATTAAATTTTACATCCTCAGGGAACTTGTTAGCTAGATATAGCTCCGCGCCAATGCAACGTCATTGGAATGGTATAGTGAATGTATGTACTTAAAAGTAACCATTGACGTAAAATTGTTTTATCCCTGCAAAGGCATAAAAAGGAATGCTAATGAAAGCGCAATCCAAAAGTTGTTGATTATGAAGGAATAATAACCTCTTCTCAAATGAAAGTAACCAGGGGGAGATACAATAGTCTATTTTTCAGGTCATTGCCGATATTCAATTTCGAAAAGTACATGACTAAAGTAACAGTCTAGAACAACTCTGAAAGTAATCAGGGGGAAGTGCCGACATCAGGGGGAGGATTCAAGGATATGATGTCGACATAATTTACTTCGAAATTGAAGCTGTGTTGTACTCTTTTTCCCTTCGATCGAGAATAGTTTTTTCCGAAGGGTTTTGTTACTCGACAAGGTTTTTAGCGAGACAACACTAAAACATCAAGTGTTTTGAACGTTGAAGACATAAAGATCGCGTTGATATTATTGAAAAATATTTGAATCAAAGAAATGAAATGCGATAGTCTGTTAAGCAACGAAACTTCCAGAATCAACAACATGGTCTTATAAGCTTTCAAGTCACCAAGGTACAGTGTGACAAACTCCTTTTGATTACATTTGGCTAATGAAAATTGTCTGACATCAGGAGGAGCATCTAATGGTGTGTTGAACTATTTTCCTTCACCGAGGTTACTTTTCCCACGTGGTTTTGTTACTTCAGAAGGTTTTTAATGAGACAACAACAAACACCTGGAATGTAATTTCCCAGGTAAGACTATTATCTTTCCTACAACGATTTTCTTCCTTAGGAGTTGTGAAGCAACTAGTCAACTTCAACGGAGCAAAGTGATCATATGCAATGGATCACCTTTACTTGCATCTATCATGTTGTACTCTTTTCCCTTCGTCAAGGTTTTATCCCACTGGGTTTTCCTTGTCAAGGTTTTAATGAGGCAACGTATACGCATCCAACTATTTTCTAAGTTTAATCAATATTGTACTCTTTGTTTTAACGAGGCAATTAACTTAGACTCATCGATCTCGGAAGATCGTATTGCATGTGATGAACTACATGTAAGGTAAGAGACAACATGTGAAGTACTACATGTGAAGAGGTGTACCAAGGTTTTATCCCAATGGGTTTTTCCTTGTCAAATTTATGAGGCAATTGATTTCGGCACAAGTCATCAAGGAGAGGACAACATCTGAAGAACTATATTCGAAGCACTTTATATGAAGCACTGCATACCGAGTTCTATTGGACCGCACAAGGGGGAGTGTTGTAGGGCTTATAACCCATAGATGTGCGGCCCAAAACAGATGTCTTTTGGGTTCCCTTTTCCATGTATATAAAGGATAATCTATCAATGTAACCTAGAGAATTCTTATGAATAAAATCCTTCTCTTTCCATGCCTCCTGCTCTTTCCCTAATATTCTACTACAAAAAAGTAGTGTATTTAATGAAAATTTAAAAAATGAAACAATGAGCATATATATTTTAAATAATGAGCGAACAAAATTATATTTGTATTAAGCAGGCAAAATAGGAGTTCAAGTTTTTCTCGCACAATCTTTAATCTTGTTTTTTTCATCCATCATGTACCTCCTTCTATAAACGGAGATACATACAAAAAATAATACTCCCTCCGTTACACCAGTCGACAGCTTGTTTCATTGCCCCTTCAAGCAAATTAATGGTTGTTCCGATGGAGTCAACGACAGAGGCTATGCAAAGGGTTCATTCCTTAAGCACATATATGACAGGCATCTCTTCTCTGTGGATAGTAAGAACATTTGCAGAGATATGATTGCCTCCAACTCGCACATCTATACAGCTTGGGAGAATGTCTTACGTCGCCTACGCATGTGGTTATGTTGTAGGTGTATGCACCTACATGGTTGGAAGAAATCTTGCAAGGGGAGAATCCCAGGTGCTGAGGTCGTCCATGGAGATGTTGTTGCTGGACCGCTCATAGATACAGAAGTTGTTTTTCTTCTTCACGGGCTGGATAAACCAGGTGAGTGCCTGCCAAATGTTGCCGTTGATTGTTTGAGTTCCAAAGACTGCGTCTTGCGCTCGATTGTGTAGACGCCGCATCGATGACGAAGATGATGGTCCCTCCTTGTCTACCGATTTATTGAACGTGGTGTTTCAACGTCAATTCACGATCGTTTCAAGATTCGCATAAGTGCGTACTTGCCTTTGTTGAGAACGTTGAAAATGTGTCTTGGACAGTGTAATCATCAATCCTCGGCAGCCTTTGCAACATGGTTACATTTGGCTTTTCTCCCAATCTGTACCCTTCACCTTATACAAAACCAAGAAGCTCTGCGAGAAGAAGTCAGCAACGTAAAACGGCTTCAGATTGCGTGCCATCAACCTGTAGCTGGCTGTTTGGAAAGAGCCTAATGGATGCTCTATTCTCGTTGAAGAGACTCTACAAAGCAGCCACTACACCATGGGTCTAAGGAGGCTGACGATAGCGACAAGGGGCTGCTACCTTGATAGCTTGTCAAAAGAAGATTAGATGTGGCCATTTCGCAGCTGCCATTCGAGTCCTATCTTCGTCTGGTATTGCTTCCACGCAACGAGAACACATACCTTGAACTTCTAGACAAGCATCCACCGCGCTCCCCTACTGCTCCTGATTTATGATGTTATTGTTGATCCAATTTCGGGGATTCTCGGCTGTCTTAAAGGCTATCAAGAGTTTCCCAAAGGTACTTCATGCGGTCGTGATGGTTTGCGTGCTCAAAGATTTAGTTGATGTGATTAGTGGGACGGCAAAATGCTATGCGGCACAATTTATTTGTTTCAATCACTCGGAGTTGTCAATATTTGGTCAAGGGTGGCGATGTCCAAATGAAAGTTTGGGTGAGTTCATCGCAAGTGCACCTTTAACCTCGTTACTTAAACCCGAGGTGGTATTAGGCCCATTGCAGTTGGTACAGGCTTGGCGTAGGTTGGTTTCGAAGGTAGTCGACGGTTGTCGTAGACACAAATATAATTACACTTTCTTACTACTCAAAATATAAATATAGCAAGGGCAAGAAAGGATCGATCCCACAGAGAGGTCTAGGTTGTCAAATTGTTTCGGTTCCCTATAAATAACACCGGGGTTTTGTGATTTTATAAACTAAAATAAAAGCAAATAAAGCAAAGCAAACAAATCAAATCAAGGATAAGAAGATATTGGTCATGGATTTCGTTTCCATTCACAAACATGTTTTCACACAATAACTAGAATTGATATTTTAATCTCAACTTTTATCAAAGGCCCTAGAATACCTTGATCGCAAGAATATCCCGCAAATCTCCTCATGTCATCAACAAACACATTAAAAGATGCGAATATGAATTCTACCTAAAGGAACAACCTAACGTGTAAAAGCACTAATCAAGTTTAATTCCCTAGATGCATTAGGTTCTATGAAATCAGGCCAATCAAAGCAATCGAACATGGAAAGCGCACTAATCCGATTTAACAAAGGTTATGGTTCACATATGATCATAAGAATATATCACTACAAACTATAATCATATTTATGCTACTTGTAATCCGGAATTATCACTTTTGCGTATAATAACCCTAATCTAACAATAGAGATGAAAGCAAACTCAATCGACTCGCGACTCGACTAAACAAGCATTCAAATCATGTAACAATATTCATGGTGAATCATAAACGATAATATGAGAGAAAACTAATTTATTGAATTAAAACCCATGTTTGGAAATTCAACTTATTCCATAACCAATAATAAAACTAGGTACTCATATTCATGGAGTTCATCACAAGAAGAAAGAGAAGTTTCATGTTTCTAAACCCTAGAATAATGTAGAAGAAAAAGAATAAAAGATAATAAAAGATCCCCCTCTTTTTGGTTTAGGTAGCTATTTATCAATCTTGGTAAAAGGGCGGCATGAAATGGTAGAGGGGCGGCACCCTAATAAGACAAAAAGGTCATTACAAGTAATTTTCAAGTGTCCCTTATCAAATAGAATCTGAAATGACTAATTAGCCCTTATTGTTGATAATCAAGATTAGTAATGATAATCAAGATTAGTGTTGATAATCAAGATTAATGTTGATAATTAATTTCACTTATCATATGATTCATAACTCTAAAATAGGTTATTAAAAAAAATTAGAGAAGAAAAAAGAAACTTTTGTGATATTTGTGAAGGTCAATCTCAACCAATTGAAAAAATTAACCAACAAAGTGAATAACCCAGCATTGAAAATGACTAGGTATACTTCTAAAGTACGTAACAAATCAAATTTTTTAAAATTTCAGAAGAACATACGGTTGAATTGAGCTCGTTGCAACCGTAACTATATATTACTTGTTAGTAATGTATCAATTACTAATCAGACCGTTCAATTTTGGGAAACCCAAAATTTTTGGAAGAACATACTGGGTTGAATGGAGCTTCGGCACAACCGTAACTACATGTTGGGGAAAACCGAGAAAAAACCAGTTACGATTGGTATAATTTGTTCCTTACGAATCAGTAGGAACTTACGGTCGTAACTTGGGTAAACAATACCAACCGTAGAAGAATCAAAAAGTGGCCCTCCAAACTAACAAGTAGGTGGACATTTAGTTTCAACCAAACTTTAGGCATACCATTTCTCTTCTTGACACCGTTGCATGTATCTTGATATCGTGTCATGAGACTAGGAATACCATTTTCAAATGAGTCTATGTATGGAGCTAAGTTCACTACGATTGGTAACTAATGATTATAAACCAACCGTAACTAACCTACGGTTGGTAACTAATGAATCGAAACCAACCGTAACTAACCTACGGTTGGTAAGTCATCTTAACTTTTGAACCGTACATAACTATTTGATAAGTTGTTAACATTCAGATGATTTACTTGGTTAGTTTAATTGAGTTTCAAAACCGTAACTCAATTACGGTTGATAAATATGATGCAAATAAAAACCGTAATCGAACATATTCTCAAAACTAAGAACTTACGGTTGGTATTTGAGTTATTACCAACCGTAATTCAGCATAAACCAGTAAATTTCAATTTCAATTTTCATTCAAAACCCTAATTTTTAATACAATTAACTTAAATCCAACACGATAAACTAAACCCTAACCGGGTTTTTCCAAACATTTTTCAAATCCCCCCGATTAATCAAGACGATGACATTTTCGGTTTTAATGAGGTTAGGGTTGATGGAGGAGAAGAGAAGATGAAGAAAAAGATGAAAAAAAAAACTGATTTGATTTTGGTTAATTAAAAAAAATTGATTTAATTTTGGTTAATTTAAGGTGAATGGGTAATCTAGTCAATCTACACCCCTATAGGACACCCCCTAACCAATAAGAGGGACATTGCTATCACACTTGCCGCCCCTCTACCAATTCATGCCGCCCCTTTACCAAGATTGTATATGAAAGGAACGGAGCAAAAACAAAGAAAATACAAGACTACAGAAGCAACGAAGAATCCTCGATTATTCATATCATATGAGTTGCACGGACGCGGACGCGTAGACGCGGACACGACACGACGCTGACGCGGACACTACAAAATTTTCAAAAAAATTAGACGCGGACACGTATATACATATTTTATTTATATATATAATCATGTATTTATACAGCAAAGTCAAGTATTTCTACCCTAAAAATTAGAAAATGATGTTACATATGTATAAATTTCAAAGAAAAGAATATATTGTTTGTTTATACACGTTGAATGTCAAATAATCAGTCACTATTAAACACATAGCACAATCAAAATGCATTCTTAGATCAACACATGTCCAACTAAGGGTATACGTGATATCATTTCCAATTACAAAATCCTAATAAAGACCTAAATTATTGATCTAAATGTTTGTCTTTCTTCATTTGGTTAATAATAGTAAAAATAAAGGAAAAAGTTTATATGAAAATGAAAAAATATGTCGGACACGCGTCATCGGTAAGGTCCAAACCAGACGCTGGCAGACGCGCAAATTGGTGCGTCGACACGCGTTGTGTCGGCGCCCGACGCGCGTCCGTGTCCACCGCGAGCCTGGATGCGGACACGGCTCAAGAAATGGAGCGTCCAGTGCAACTATGCAAAGAGAGGTCAAAGCTGTTGTGCGGATCGAGAAATGAGGAACAGAAAAATTAAAGAATTCTTATCAGTCTTTTTTTTTTTTTGAAGCATACATTTTATTAATAGAAATTAGTTTACAATTTGTCGTGGGTATGTGGTACCCACGGAATCATGAAATAAAATTTGACTAAAAGATAGGATTGCATGGTCCCAGATTTTGGTTGACGAGCTTCATGTTTGACTTCCATCCGCCGCATGATTGGCCAATCCGTCGGCTACTTGATTTCCTTCTATGTAGTTGTCTTGAGCAACGACATACGGGATCCGTTGAAATCTAATTTTTATTTCCTCAATCATTCTTATGTGCCAAGGTGGAGGTGTAGAGGAAGTGATGAAGCGCAACAAGTTTTCTCGAAGCCGGTTTCAAAGAGAACTTGGCCATCTTTCGTTGTTGTTCTTGAAGCTAAAAGCATAGCCCAAGTTTCCGCGGTTAAGGTTGTAATTCCTAGTGGTTGAGATAGAGCCAATAAAGTTCGTAAGGTCAATCTCTCGCAGATGAACCCCGCCCCCGCAAATCTCCGGGATGACCTCTGGATGCTCCATCGGTGTTAATCTTGATCCGGTTGATGTATGGAATGGACCATTTTACCGATATTGTTTATATCCTTTTATCTCTTATCGATGGTTAAATATCGGTGTATCTCCACGGAATGATTGGTGGTGAAGAGTATAGAGCCTCGTAGTATTCTTTTTGTAGTTTTTGTGCCCATGCAAGGATTTTTTTTTCTCGAGTTTGTTTGCTTTTGTTGGTATATTAGATCATTCCTAGCCAGCCATAAGGTCCAAAAAAGGAAACAGAAAGAGGAGATTACAGATGGTGATGCAGGTTGTTGGGGGATTTGGGAAATGGTTGTTTGGGGGTGTTAAGATGAAAGTTGGGGGGTATTGGAGTTTGGTGAATTTGTAAGTTGACTGAATAAGGTGTTCCATGAATTAGTTGTTGTTGGACAATGAATTAGAAGGTGACTTGCCAATTCTGGATATGTGTTGCATCTTGGGAATATGTCTGAGTTGGTCAAATGGATGTGATGTAAGAGAGAGAAGGTTGGTAATCCTTCATTGATGGCTTTCCACAAGAAAAGCCGAATTTTTGGTGGACACAGAAAGTCCATAGAAATTTAGTTGGTGGTAGAGGGTGTGATTTGGTTGACCTTGGGTTAGACATTTGTATCCCGAAGAAGTAGTGTAGTTTCCAGATTTTGAGTGTGGCCGATAATTTTATCTTGGGGACTATTTTGGGGGGAGGTGGATGTTTATGATTTTTTGGATTATAGTGGATTGGGAAGGGTGTTTAATTTTTCATGATTCCAGAATGGGATATTGGGTCGGTGATATCCGCTACCATTCGGATTGGGTAACATTGTGTTGGGTCTAGATTTGTTGAGTGTGGAATCCAATTGGCTTCTATTGGGGTCGATAATCCATTTCCAATACGATGAAATATTAGATGTTGCATGGTAGGGACTATTGATGCCGATTGTCTCCATCGAGGACCGAAGGAGGAGGGTATAAAATCAATGCCTTGTAGAATTGGTTGTTGATCCAGATATTTTGCAATCGAATGCACTTCCATATGAGTTAGGTTGCTCATGTAAATTCCAGATTCTTTTCATGAGAAGTACTTTATTATGATCACTGCTCTTCCTTATTCCTAATCCTCATTCTGATAATGGTTTAGTTACTTTATCCCATCTTATAGGGTGTAGTTTTTTAGTTGTTGAGTCGTGTCCCCAGAAAAAATTCCTAGTGATACGATCTATTTGTTTATGAATATTGGTGGGTAGGTTTTGTGTTTGCATGATGTGATTTGAGGTTGGAATTAGGGAGGTTTTTATTAGAGTGAGTCTTCCGGCTGGATTTAGGCATTTTGTCATCAATCCTTTAGCTTTTCGGGCTAATCCCTGTAGGAGGGGAGCGAAGATTTGAATGTATGTCCTTCCATGTTTGAATTGGACTCCTAGATAGGTTGGTGGTTTTGATGTAGCCGGATATCAAGAATTGGCCAAGATTGTTTATCTTGGCTGGCTCTAGGTTTGGGTGATGGATGATTACTAATTTGGTAGTATTGATTACTTGTCCTTGAAGTGTCAGTAAGAGTGGAGAAGGGTTTTAAGGTGTTGGTTACCTGGTCCAAGCTTTGTATGTGATTAGTAAATCATCCGCATACATTAAATGAATGATCGGTGGTGCTTTTTGGATATGTTAAGTCCTTGAACTAATTTTTGGTTTTGAAGGTTTCCTAGATTTGTAGATAGGATTTCAAAGACATATGATAAAAATGTAAGAAGATAGTGGGTCTCCTTGTCTGATACCTCTACTTGGGCTGATGTAGCCATGGGGTGTACCATTTATGTTGATTGAGTATGTAACTGTTGTTACACATAACATAATGTATTCTATAAAGGCTGGTATAAATCCTAGTTTTGTAAATGAGGTTTTAATGAATCCCCAATCTAAGCTATCATGGGCTTTCTGGATGTCTAGTTTGAGAGTTATTTTTGGGTCTTTGGTGAGGTTTGAAGTTCTTATATGATGGAAGAGTTCCCCAAGAATTGTTATATTATCGTGTATTGATCTTTGTGGAACAAAAGCACTTTGTAAGGGCTTATTAAGAAGGGGAGAAGGGGTCTAATCTCGGTTGACTAATTTTTTGAAATGATTTTATATGTGACGTTACGCAGCCCTATGGGTCCAGACAGGGATGGTTTTGAAAGATGTTCGACTTTAGGTATTAGTGTTATGTTTGTGTGATTCATGAGAGGATGCATATTTAAGTTATTAAAAAAACTTTGAACCATGGCTATCAGTTCGGGGTGAGTTGTTTCCAAGAAAACTTTGAAAAACCTACTTGTATAACCATCCTGGACTGAGCGCTTTCTTAATTTATGGAGAAGAGGGCTTTTTTTGATTTCGTTGTAGTTACTTCTTTCGTAAGTAGTTCGACTGTCTGGGAGTTAATCTTGGTCCGATATTTGTAAAGAGATCTTCATTTATCACCAGTAGGCGGCGCCATATATTGTTGAGTATAGTGATCCAGAATGAGTTGAATAACGTCTTCTTTTTTGTTAATCCAGTTGTTTTGTGGGTCTTGTAATTGTTGTAAATTGTTACAGGCTCTATGAATGGTAGCTTTAGTATGAAAAAAAGTTGTGTTGAGGTCTCCTGATTGTAGCCATTGAATTCTAGATCTTTGTTGCCAGTATGTCGCATGACATTGTAGTAGTTCTATATGGTCCATTCGTAGTTGTTTTTTTGATGTAGCCAATATTCCAGATTGGAGCCCGTTTGGGTTGCACATTGATGTTGAGCGTGTTTTATGGGCCGGCCGCCGATTTTTGATCATAGTTGGTAGGTGACCGAAAGTTACTTTGTTCCATTCCATGAGAGTTTGTCCGGTTGTTATGAGTTTGAGTTGAGATCGAGAGTAGGTTCATTATCTTGTTGTTGCTCTCATGCCGATTCAACTACTTGCCCGAGTTGGGATGAGAGAGCCATAGGTGCTCAAATTTGTAATTTTTGTTCCCCACAATCCATTGCTTTCTTGTAATAATATTGGTGCGTGATCCGACGCTATTCTTGGGAAGATAAGTAACCGCTGCATGTGGATTTGCCGATTCTCCAACATGTTGGGTTGTAGAGCTCTATCTAATCTTTCTAGAATGTTGTCTTGCCCCATTTGTTTGTTTGTCCGGATGTAGGGTCTCCTCTAATCCCAAATCAATAAACCCATCTGGTCCATCAGATTGAGTAGAGGTTGAGTTTGAGCATATGTTACTTGTCTTCCTCCTTTTTTTTCTGATTGATCTAGGACTTTATTGAAATCTCCTAGTAAAAGCCAAGGTATGGATGGATTGATATTGTTAAAGATTGTTGGAAATTCTTGCCAAAAAATTTTCCTTGTATTGGGGTGCGGTGGGCCATAGATACCCGTACAGTACCATGGTTGGTTTGGAGGTGGTGGTGTAACTTTTGTATGGATTTAGTTTTGAGAGTGAAAAATTATTTGGATATTTAGGTTGTCTTTCCACATTAAGCACAATCCGCCTCGTCTTCCTATTTTTGGTACAGTGAAGTAATTATTGAATTGCAGGGTTTGTGATAATCTTCTCATGTGTTGCTCGTTAGCTAAAGTTTCGGAGAGAAATAGTATGCTAGGTTTGTGTAGGGAAACCATCCCTTTTAAATGTCGAATAGATGACGGGAGATTAATGCCTCGACAATTCCAAGCTAGAATAGTCATTGGAATTTATGGTTACTACTATTAAATGGGCTTCGCTGAAGGAGGGAAGAGTTGGAAGCCTACGAGGGGAGGAGAGAAATAGGGAATACCAAGAGGGAATTAGTGAGTAATGTTTTGATTGGTCTTTCAGGATGGTTAAACTTAATGGATTAATGGTTAAATTTAATGGGTTTGGGTATGATATAAAGAAACAAGTACGCTGTAATTAACTAAAAATACGAGAATAGCCGAGAAACATATAGTACTAGTGAAAAAAATGAAATTAAGGGTGCTAGGATGCCGTACCTGAGCCGAAAGGGAGACCACATACTATTGAAATTCAGTATGGGTAATTAGAACTTGCAAAATGATGAAGCGATCAAATATAAAGGACCGACCGGTTAAAAGTGAACCAGAACCGCAACAAAGAAGAAATAGCATATTAACTCGACGGATGGAGAAAAATCTCTATCAAATAAAGTTAAGAGAAGTTCTAAACAGACCGAGATATCAAACAACACAAAAACCACATCTTAAAAAGTTCTCACATTTTTTCGGTGGGTCCCGGTGGACCCCGCCGGAGGACAGCAGGGGGCCATTATTGGTGGGAAAAGTTCAAAATTGTGTGAGTAGCGGTTTTGGCTTAGTTTTTTTTTTTTGCGGTTCATTAAGAGTTTCTGCTTCTTTAATATATCTTGTTCTCCTTTGATAAGACAAGTCAACACTTTTGGTTGGATAAAGTAGCTGGTCATAAAGAAGTACAAAACAATGTTGACGTCAGCATTCGAACTCACAAGAATTATTTGAAATGTTAGTTGGTACGCCAAAAAAATAAATAAAATTGCATCATATTTTGGAGCGATCGATTCCCATGAACTTTACAACTTGGAGCTCGATATTATTATATGAAGATACGCCCTTAGCTTCTGCAGCATAGCTTGGGGGCGTTAAGATAACAATGGTGAAATGGCTGATCCAAGATATTTTTCTTAATCCATCAACAAGTTGGGAATTAAGAAGGGACTAGGGGTGAGCATGGGCCGGTATGGACCGGTTTTCGCCTCATCCGCATCCAATCCATTGCACTACGGATTTCAAACTTGGCATCCGGACCCAATCCATATCCAACGGATTTGCATCCAATGGAAACACGGATGGACGGATTGGATGCGGATAATCTAATGGATTTGTTTTCGTTTAAATTTATAGTAAAGAAAATAAAGCTAACACAAATGACTCCTTATAAAACCCACATATCCTATATATGTATACAAACATAAAAATGTCATGTACAACACCCCAAGCAAACATCTTAAAAATTCCTAAATGATCCAAGTATTTTCTAGAACTATATAAATGACCTTAATTTAACGGATATGGATGTCCAACGGATTTTCAAGGTTGCATCCGGGCCCGATCCGTTATTTGTTGGATTTCAAAAATTCCATCCGCATCCAATCCATTAACGAACGGTCCGTACATCCATCCGCAAATCAACGGTTGGTCCCGGTTAAATCCGCAGATTACGGCCAAATGCTCACCCCTAGAAGGGACGAAGTTTGGACAATTAACATTAAGTGGGCTAAACAACTCTTCAACCCATTCATATTGAGTGGGCTTAACAACTCTTCATCCCAAATAAGACATTTGTTTGGTTCATGGATTGATGTCTAAGCCCACTGGAAGCTATTAACCTGATTTGTTAGCTTCTAAAAACCAGGTATACATTCAAACTCGGGAAGTTAATGATCCCTTTAAAAGGAGGAATCGCTTAAAGACCGGTGCACATTCAAACCCCGTAAGTTATCGATCCCTGAAAAAAGGAAGAATCGGTTAAAGATCGTGTACATTCAAAACTCGGAGGTTGTTGATCCCGCAAAAAGAAGGAATCAAATTAAAGACCAAGTATATTCAAACCCCGTAGGTTACCGATCCTCGAGAAAAAGGGGGAAAATGTAAGAAGACTAGGTATAACCTGGAGGTTGTAGATCATAAAAAATAAGGAAATTGGTTTTGACCAGGATGAATCTGGAGTGCATTTTGTCCAGATACATAGTCGAAATATATCTAGACGAAAACTGGACCGGATACAATTCCTCCATAACCTATAAATAGAAGAGGAATTTCAACCAGAGAGGTACACATTTTCTAATCCCTTTCTCTCCACTAAAACCTGTTTAGAGCACCTTACTCATTGAGGCATCGGAGTGTCCTTGCAGGTACCCCCCCCCCCCTCATTTTCTTCATTCATCGGGAGTATTAGAAAGCAAAGAGCATTGGAGAGCTGGGTTGAAAATATTTTCACCATCAAGAACATATCACGAGGAAAATTGTGGATCATCTAAACAGTCTATAATTCATCCACTCGTTCAACGGTTAAGATTATATCATTCAGTACAAATCTCGAGGAGTGTTGTATAAACGTTTTTGCTACAACAATATACCTTGTGGTTGTTATCTTCTTAATGGATCTCT
>JAJJWW010002409.1:162271-196347 GCA_023531295.1 Papaver armeniacum
TACACCGACAGCCCGCGTCCCAAGCCGAGCGACCGATGTTGACGGCTCACCAAGCCAAGATGGCGCACGCCCGAGCCAATGCTAGCGCTCTACTTCAAAAACCAACACCAACACGCTCCATGTCAAACCGACGCCAACAGCTCGCGTCCTAGCCAACAGCGCCATGAGCCATTCCCTAGCCGGCCGGGGAAGCGTCATCCCCCCTTTTCCATAGCCGACCAGAGCACCGTCTCACGGACAAGTTGCAGCCCACCGCTACCGGCCGAGCCAAAGTTGTGGCCTTTGCCGCCAACACTCAATGGCCAAACCAAATTTATGCCAAGCCGCGAATGCAAGGATCACATATTCTTCATGCCTCCTAACAAGGTGACGTTAATATGCCACCTGTCAACACCGGCCGACGCAGAATGTTCCTTGGTGTTACACCTCGAGTCACGAGATCCGTGGCCGCTTTTGCCCCAACGTTTCTTCAAGCGTGACATCTCCGACCGTCACCGAAGCCACCTCGCTTCAACATTCTCTCGGGAAAGCCGCTCGCTTCCAGAGCGAGAAGACGCCTTCCGTTTCAGCATTCTCTCAATAAGCTGCTCCAGGATCCGAAGCCGAAGCTTCAGCGTTTTGCTCCATAAGCTTCAACATCCTCTCCAAGAGCCGAATCCGCTTCAACGCCACTTCTTCCTGCTAAATATCGTGTCGCAGCCACCACACTCCTCCCTGTCAAGGATCGTGATCACATCCAGCCAAGGATCGCATTGTGACCACTTTTTGATCCATCACGCTAAACCTCGTAGCCGTGGGCAGTTTACTCGCTTACGCATCCATCCAATCCCTTTGCTTCCATGGACGCCCGTGCAATTCCAGACGACCTATTTTGTTGCTACAACAATGTAGTCTCTACGATCACAATGTGCTTCAAGAACCGCCGCTCGTTTGTTGATACCAACCGAGCTTGACCATAGAAACAACCTCTACAAGGGTAATCCGTACTTCTCCATATTTCAGTTTCACAAGGAAGAAGTAATAGAGTCACCGACGGATGCGAGATGGTGATATCTTTATCATGGTCAACCTGCAAGACTATCTTAGGATATAAACATATAAACTACACATGGAGACTATCAGCATGGGACGCTTTCACTCCCCTCAACCTGGTTATTTCTGATTTCAACATCATCACTGCCGAAGTTTTACGAGCCGCGGGAATTTCTCAACATGAAGCCGTACATGTGCATCGAAGACTCCAAAGGAACGTCACAAAGATGTATTCACATATTCGGCCATGCCATCGGATCTAACAGAAATATAACCGGGGACTACTCACCGTATCCCATTCCACACGATAGTCCAAGATTCAGAAGCTGGTTCGAAGGATATCTCTTGGAACAAAGTCCTTGAAGACTTGATAGCAGCACATCGGCTACAGAATGTCTCCCAACTCATCTATTTCATCATGTGGCTTCGGAAGATTTCTACCATACAATCATCCACAACATATCATCATCGCGATCAGAAGGTCCAGACATTGAACAACCTAAATTCAAGGGTGAACCGACAACGCAACTACAATCTCCAAGATTAGCCCCGACATAATCGTTACCGAGCATATATTTCATTCATCCATCCCAAGAATGCAATGGAGTTTGGTAAATTTTGGAATCCACTGGAATAGACACTGCAAACGAAAGCACGGATCCCGGACGAGCAACGAAAGCGGAAGAGGGTCGATACCTCTTTTCATTCGGGCGGAGTTTCTAGAGTTTGAACAGAATAAAGGTTCTTTCTCGCTCCATGAACGGGAATAGATGACTGGGCGCGACTATGCCACATCAAATGTGTACAAAATAATATGTAAAAATTAATCACTTGTCACAATGTACATCGATGCATTAGACATCACACAATTTATTTACATTCATATTTTGTTTTCTGTTGTGTTCTTTTCGTTCTTGAACATACCTGGTTTTTCATGAGTGCTCTTGAGTAACATAAACTTATAGTTCTCATAGAAGAGGCACCACTTCACACTCACAAAGGTGATCTGCTATTAGAAGTATCTTAACATACACCGTTTAAATTAATTTAAATCCATAGGAATCATTTAAAGAAGTTCTTTAACTATTTGTGACGGGTAACACTGACTCTTATCATAGAAATGGGATAAAGAAAATTCTCTTTTAGTGTTTTCTGGTGAATAATTCACAACTTAGTTGTCCCTTTTAAACCTAGATCATGGGATCTCCAATCACTTAGATTGGGTTACCGCTGCAACTTATTATTTATTTGGGCTATAGTCCCCATTCCCCTCGATGAAGTAATTACAAGCTCTTTAGAATTCGTAAGTCGGCGTTGTACCATTTACAAATATTATTTTTGTTCGAGTGCGCACATTGTAGAGAAATTTCCTAATGATATTTTATATGTCGTCATTGTATTCGTCAAGACATAACATAATATCATAAATTATGTGCTTTTCCTAAATATTTGTTTGAGCATAGCAATATATTTAATTTTAATATGTGTATATATACTATGGCCAAAGCTCCAGAGTACTTAGTTGATCTCTTCGTCAACATTTATTCTTGTACAACAACAAACACATAACTCTCCTTGGTGATTTTGAATCATCATTTACCACAGATAACATATCTATACCAGTAGACTTTATTTCATACAAAAGTTTTCTATGTTTCAAGAGTACTTTCTTGAATACATTTTGGTATATTAAAGTCCGCTTGACTTGAATAGAAAATATCATTGTTGTACTAGATATTTTTTCAAAAACACACCCACATTTTTCCGTCCACGTAAGGAATCTCTCTTTTCTTATTCACAAAATGATCTCTCATGGGGTAGCTGGATACTAGATATAATTTTTTTGAAAAACATTTCCCCCATACTTCTTATATATCCATTAGATTCATTTCATCATTTTCTATAATGATGTTATTTCTTTATAACCATAAACTTATCTCTTCACTGCGTATTGCATAAACCATATCGAATGAGCGCATAAGGTGGATCCAAGTTCTGTCAGTTCTCATTCATACTTAAAGAACCATTTGAATGAATTTAAAATGTGACTCCAATTCAAACCACTAGATCTTGAACTAACTAGAATTACCCATTTGACTTGCGAGAATTTCAGTTCAGAACCAACTATTGTGCTTTCTAGTTTATGTGTCATATCAGGTGAATCATCCAAAAAGGAGCTACAAAGTGGTTAAATGAATAAGAAAGTGGAGTTTATCAATAAAGCAAGGCCAAAGTCCAAATTTAATTCATTCAAATCTAAGAGTTCTTAATACCATCTTGAATAGAACGAGAACACGAAAAGAACGCAAAAATAATGAGGTCATTCCGACATCGAACGAAAAAGTTATGGGCAAAACAAGAATTGAAGATTTGAAGTTACAGAGAGAGGTTCGGCTGATAACTTCATCAGCTCGAGTCAGCCGAACCTGAAGCTTAAAAATCAATATTTTCGATGAGTACACAGGAGGATGTTCATCTCAAAAGTAATTTAATCAAGTGAGCCGAACCTGACAACTTTCTAGGACATATTTGGACGTGAAATTGACTTGCAACTCAAGGAAACACGGTCCCAGAAGTATTCTAAAGCCTAACTTTGAGAGTTCTATATAAGAAGACATTCAGAGCCTTAAGAAAGCATCTCATCTCATATTATACTTTTGATATTCATAAAATATTTTAGGGTTTACTTTACCCCCTTAGGGGGAAACCGGGCAATTGTCTAATCATGAGAAGTTAAACCTTTATTCATTGAGGATGAATTCAATGTTCTAGACGTGAAGTATGATTTATTAATACAAGTTTTTTTGAAGTTTTAATCATCATCGATTGTCTTTTCTATATATAGGGTTTATGATTGATTCTTAGATTTATTTGGGAGTACAACTAGATTAGTTTATTGATCATTTTATTGCTAGTAGAGATTTAGAGCGATCCGTAATTGTCGTGCAACTCCTACACAAGTAGAGAATGTGAGACCTTGCAGAGGGATTTTATGAAGCAATCATGTGTGAAGACAACACCAGCAAGTGGACCGAGCATACTGAGTCTAACTACTAGGATCAAACCTAAATTCACAAAGCCTAAGGCGTTCAAGAGAATTACACCTTGTAAGCGTACCTCAAGGAGGTTCAGTTGGATAGATTCTCAACGAGTTGTTAACCCAACTTTTAGGAAAATACCTCACTTAGGATTGGAGTTGTGTTCTTCCAAAGTTTTAACGGATTATTTTGCTTCTAAGTATCCACCACTTGATGTGTTTGATTCTAGCATTGTGCAGGTTCACCAAGAGGAAGAACCTTTTGAAGTTCCCGAATTCTATGTTCTTTATCCACTTGCGAGTGTAGAAAGGACTAAGTGTGGGGGAAACTTCAATAAATTGGTAGCTTCAATATTTATATCTTGTGCTAATATTTTCATGAATTTGTTATTAGAATTGTAGATTTTTTTCTGGGAAGACTATCAGATTTTCAGATTGTTGGTGTATAGCCGATAACTAGTGGGTCAGGCTGAGGACGTTAAACTAAGCGTTGAATGGGAGGCAACCCATTGTTTTTGTATTTTCTATCCTTTTTTTTTTATTTTTTCATATCATATTTTTATTTCCCACCTTATTTTACTTTGGATGACTTAATTACATTGAGGATAATGTAAAGTTTAAGTGTGGGGGAGTATTTTACATATAGAGTTTTTAGCCTTTGGAGTGAAATTTTTCAAAATTTTTGCATAAAACCTCCAACTTGTAGAAAGTTTAAAGTCACTAGCATACTTCTAGGTATGTTTGCATAGAGATTTCTGACCGACATAACCGAACTTGGAAGTGTTAGGGAACTACGTTCGGATTTCTTACTTGTTAGAGTGTTAAATAATGGATTTAATCATGCAGTGGCAAATGAGGTGTAGAGGGAAGTGCATTATTAGAGTTGTTGATAAATCATTAGTGGAGATTAACTATTTTCAAATCAACAGAGGCATCAGACCAAAAATTCTTTTTAGATGACTAAAGAGCTTTCTTTTGAGTGTGTGTTACCGTACGTTAATTCCGGGTAGAATGGTGAGTTACCCAACTTCACACCATTTTCAGCACTATTTTTGATCTCTTGAGTGCTAATTTTGTGAATCATGAGGGTGACGTCTATTGATGAAAACCACCTTCTTGTAGTTTGATTTGCAGTTAACACCATTCTCTCTCTCGCCAACAACAGGTCCATAGAAACACATCATCATCAACAAATGAGCGACATCAAAATCTACAAGGAAAGTTGAAGACATTTAAGGTTTACAAGCAATAATACAAGGAAGAACAAATTTCATATCCAAGTAGAGCAACATACAATTACCAGATTTTTATATACATGTTGAAGACTTACGTATAAGGAGCGAAATTCAATATCAAAGTGGAAGACTAAGTACAAGAGCGAAGAAAATCAAAAGATGAGAGTTATTGAAGTTTATGATACGAGTGAAGAATCAAGCGGTAAAGTACTTTATCATGGCCATTTTATTGTTATTTTTGTATTATTTTTCTTGTCTTAAAAAAAAAAAAATCGCCCTTGAAGTTTATTGTCTTTCAAATCTAACGGGGTTGCTCCTTCTTGTCATGAGACCTTGCAGGAACTACAAGCACACACCCATTAGCTGCACCTCCCTTGATTCCAACAAGTCAGATTACTGTGTAAGCATTCCGGTCGTCTAAAGGACCTGATTTTGAAAAAGCTAAATATCTTTCCGAGTGGAACCTCTTTTGGAAGAGATGGATTCCGTGCTCAACATTTGATTGATGAGCTTAGTGGGTCAGCGGCTGCAGTGTCGGATGATTTGTTATCTTCTATCGCTGGAATTGTGAATATTATGTTGGCTGGAGATTGCCCTTCTTCCCTTGGTAAGTTCATTGCTTCGGCTCCCCTTACTCCATTCCTTAAACCCGGTGGGGGCTTACGCCCCATTTCAATGGGCACAATTTGGAGGTGTTTGATATCCAAGGTTGTTGCATCCCATGTCGACAAGGAAATGTAAGCTTACCTAAGTGACTATAAATTTGGCGTTGGAGTTCCCTGTGTGTGTGTGTGTGTGTGTGTGTGTGTGTGTGTGTGTGTGTGTGTGTGCGTGTTTAGGGGGAGGCTATTCTCCATTCCGTCAACATATTACTTGAAGAGAATGGCAGTTCGAGTACCATGTCAATGCTTCTTGTCGACTTCGTGAATGATTTTAATCTAGTGTATCGTTCTGCAATGCTAAGAGAGGTCAGGAAACAATGCCCTTCAATATCTAGGTACGCAGAGTTCTATTACGCAACTCCTGCTCGATTATATTATATGGATAAAATTCTTTCATCATCTCAAGGAGTACAGCAGGGGGATCCCCTTGGCCCCTTGTTATTTGCCTTAACTCTACATCCCCTAATTCACAAGATTATAGAGCAGAGCGACCTGGAATTACAAGAGGGTGTTGCTTTGGGGTTGCATCTTATATTTCCAAGACGGAGCTTTTTTGTCCATTGGTTGATGATAAAGGGTTGTTATCGGGGGGTTTTCCTTATAATATATGTAGACCATCTGATGCCGTAAAGTTACTAGGAGGACCTGTCAGTTTGAATTTGTCTTTTTACCAAGACATGGTGCTTGTAAGGGTGCATAAAACCATTACTTTGATGGACGTCATTAAAAATCTTAAGGATCCACAATGTGAATTGCTACTTCTCAAGAATTGTACGGGTGTTTCTAGGTTGTATTTCACCATGAGAACCACCAAACCCGAGTACTTGTGTGGGGCGCATCAGCTTTTTGATGCTCACCTTACTCAGTCGCTTAGACAACTCATTACTCGTGATGGACCTTGATTTGGATTATGGCAATAAAGACTAGATATGTTCCCAATCAATCTTGGTGGTTTGGGTGTGTACACAATGAAAGACACTAGATAGTATTGTTATTTGGATTACAAACCGGCGCTCAACAAGAGTCTATTTTACGGCTCTCGGGTGTGTCCATCCGAGCCCAAGTTTCGACCAAAATTTAGCCCATTACAAACAGGTATATGAACTCCTCATTTTGCATTGATGACATTACCCCCTCTCCATGAGTTCTTTGGAAATCAAATACTTCGATGTTGTGAAGAATGACGTGCCTACCCGTTTTAATTTGTCTGAACGCGATGTGGCACTTTGGTTATGTAACACAACCAAGCACGCACAAGATTTTTTGTTGGCCAATCCTATTGATGGACTAATTAGAAACTTGGGCCTAGACAGTTTAGTGTTGTTGTTCGTTATAGGCTTGGGATTCCGCTTTTTGATGAAGGTGGTGCGTGCCCTAGATGTGATAGGGAGATGGATATTTTTGGAGACCATGCCTTACATTGTGATCATGAGGTTGGTCTTAAATTCAGACATGATCTTGTAAAAGATACCTTCGCCGGTATTTGTTATAGAGCCAGTGTTCGATCTAGGAAAAAAGTTACCTTGAGCTTAATTTCGGATGATGGTTTGGCTTTGAGACCAGCTGATATTATGGTGCATAATTGGGATAACGCGCTAGACATATGCATGGATGTAACTGGCGTCTCTCCTTTTATGGGTGGTGGTGTTCTCTCATTCATCCAAGTGCAAGCTATTAACAATCTTGTCGATCGCAAGCATAAAAAATATCTTGAAAAGTGTTCTTCTTGGGGTCTTGGTTTTGGCGTTCTTGCATTTACCACCTTGGGTGAACTCGGTTGTGACACTATATGTATTTCCTAAAGAGGCTGCGTAATTATATGGCTAGTCATGATGCAAATGTTAATGTGGGGGAGTTTCTTTTCCACGGGATAGGGTTTGTCATTCAGAAGGGGGTTGGAGCCCAGCTTGTTGCTTGGCTTCCATCCAATTTTTTAGCTTTTGATAGTGATAACAAAATCTTGTAATTTTCTTTTTTAAATTTCTAAATAATTAAGAGGAAAAAAATGGAAGAAAAAAAAGGAAAGAAAAAATTGTTTTATTTTTATTTATTAAGGCCATGGGGAAGAAAAATATATAAAGAAGTTTCAAGCAACAAGGAATTTGAGGAAAAGAGTTACAAATTTTTAGAGTTCTACGAAGTTCAAGAGTTTATCATCAACGGTTAAAGTGCAAAGACGAAGACCGAGAAGATGAAGAAGATGAGCCGAAGGAATACGTTTATATTGGATGTTGTGAGAGTGGTGCTACCATTACTAGATAGATTTTTCGAAAAAGAGGACTGAGTCAAGCTCTGAGGATCGGCGACAAACTCAGTTTTCTCTTCCGACAGTTTTCGTTTTCTAGGTCAAAATCTCATTAAATTCATGTGATTTTCATTACATAAACACTCAAATGATTGGTGTTTCAAGTTTTCTTCCTTTTATTACATAGTTCTTGTTTTTGTTCACGGATCCTGTAGCGTTTTAGTTACTTTGGGGAAGTTTTGAAGGTTCAAATGGCCTCGATAGTAGATCTTTCAAAAACCCATGAAACCCAACCTTCTGTTAATCTGATTAATGAGGATGATGATGCAAGATATGAATCTTGGAAATTTTCGCTGATTGGTCGTTTAGATTTCGTTCGACTTAAATTTACAGATGCAGCAACTTTACTTCGTTCACAATGGAAATTATTGGATAAATGTCAATTGATACCACTAGGGAAAGGTTTTTTTACAATCAAGCTAAATAATATTGAAGACAAAAATTATATCAACTCAGGAAACTGGGAAGTTCATGATCAAGTTCTTAAAGTTAGAAACTGGATACCTAATTTAGACCTGAAAATCAACGTACTTCTAAGGCAATGGTATGAGTTCAGTTCCCTGGATTAAGCTTGGAGTACTGGGATGAGAAGACCTTATTTACTATAAGTAGAGCTATTGGTGTTCCAATTAAGGCGGATGCAGCTACTCTTGAGATTCAGAGTGGATATTATGCGAAAGTTCTAATTGAAGTTGATTTGGCTAAACCGATTCCTAACAAGCTTTGGATAATTACTAAATTTGGAGCATTCTCACAAGGTGTGACCCTCACTAATCTTCCTAAATTTTGCAATCAGTGTAAAATTGTGGGGTATTTAGCTGCTGAATGCAGAGCTAAACAGAATATTAATTCAGAAAATGTTACAAAACATGAGACAGAGATGTTCCCAGAAACAACAGAACCTCTCAACCTCAACACCTAAAAGTACTTTACTTTCTCAGTCTTCAACCATTACAATCCAACCTAATGTTACTCTGGATACCATTCCAAATCCTCAGCCAATAACAGATCAAGGGGGTTCAAATGTGAATATATACCTTCAAATGATATTTTCAAAGATAAGTCCTTTTGTGGATGCTTCTTTTAAGACTCAACAAAAATCTGGAATTAATACTTCTATTAATCAATTTGAAATTCTTCAAGAGAATAACACTGAATTTTCTGGTTCGGAAGATGGTGAAATCAAGGAGGTTAGTACTATTTCTCTTCTTAACTTTGTTTCTGGTTCTCGGCCTATCACAATTTTGAAGAGAATCACAGCTCCTAGTGAAGCTAGTACTAGTGAAGTTGGAACTAAGAAAAAAACACCTTTAAAACCTGCTGTTGTTACTAGAAAAGCTAGTAAAGAAACCCTTAAACATGTGATTGATAAAGGGAGTTTATCTCCTCAAACTCCACCTCTTAAATGAAGAAAATATTCTAGAATATCAGAGGCCTTAAAAGACAACAGACCCAAGATAAACTTTATAGTTTAGTAAAAGCTAACGATCCATCTCTGGTATGGATTGTTGAACCAAAAATTAAACTAAGAATTTTAACTTTAAGTTGCCAGGTGTGCATCATCATATTATCAATAATGCTAAGGATAATACTAAAGGAAATATCTGGATTTTTTGGAATTCTTCCCTTACTACTCATGTGGTTGTTGATATAACTAGTCAATGCATTACAGTAGAAGTTGGTGGTGTCCTTGTTACTGGTGTTCATGCTAGATCTTATGCTATTAATAAAAGAGATTTATGGAAAAATTCATGTGATATCAGTCTTTTGGATAAACCATGGTTAATTTTGGGTGATTTCAATACGGTTCTTTCTATGGATGAGAAAAAAGGTGGTAGAAATCTTGTTTATTCAGTTGTTAAAGTCTTTCAAGACTGTGTTGATTACTGTGGTTTACTTCAAGCTCTAAAATCTGGTTTGGACTTCTCATGGTGTAATGGTAGAGTTGGTAAAAAAAAGAATTCTGTGCAATTTAGATAGAGCTCTGTATAACTTGAAATGGTTGGATAAGTTTACTAGCTGGCATTATCATATGGGGCCGAGAGGTATTTCTGATCATGGGTTTATTATTGGATATGATGTTGTTCTTCCCAGAGCCCCTAATCCACCATTCAGATTCCAAAAAATGTGGTTCACCCATCCTGATTTCCTACACTTGGTGACTGAATCGTGGAATGAAAAAATTATTGGTAACCCCATTTTCATTTTCATGAACAAACTTAAAAGACTTAAGAAAGTTCTTAAAATTTGGAACTGGGAAGTGTTTGGTGATGTGAAAGAAAATCTTAAAAAAGCTGAAGACAAGGTTATGGAAGCTACTATTCAATCTGATACTGATCCCTCACATATTGAAATTCTTAACAAGTTGGTGACTGCAAGAGGTGAATATGAAATGGCAGCAAATAATTATAATACTCTGTTAAGGGATAAATCTAGAATGAATCGGATTCAAGAAGGAGACATAAATTCTAAATTCTTCCATACAAGTATTAAGTTGAGACAAATGCAAAATTCCATAACTGAATTAGAAAATTCTTCTGGACATATAATTACTGATCAAAAAGGGATTGCTGATGTTTTGGTGGATTATTTCAGTCAAAAATTTGCTCATCAAGATGTTGTTATTAATGATTCTTTTCTGGAAGTTGTTCCTAAAGTGATTAATTCTGAAGATAACTCCTTCTTAGAAGAAATTCCAACCGAATTTGATATTAAAAAAACAACTTTTGAGCTAAACCAAGATGGAGCTCCAGGACCGGATGGTTTTATTGGATACTTCTACAGATTTTCTTAGGACATCATTAACAAGGATCTGATTGTTGCAATACATTTTTGCTGGCAGAACAATAAAATTCCCAGTGGTATGGATTCTAACTTCCTTGTTTTGATTCCAAAAGTCCAAGGTGTTAAAAATGCTAAACAATTCAGACCTATTGGTCTTAGTAACTTTTGCTTTAAAATCATAACCAAGATTGTTACTATGAGACTCAGTAATTATATGTCAAAAATTGTGTCACCTCAACAAGCTACTTTCATCAAAAATAGAAGCATTCATGAACAATTCTTATTAGCTTCTGAACTAGTTAATGAATTAGGTGTTAACAGAAGAGGTGGAAACTTGGGTCTTAAATTAGATATTTCACAGGCTTACGACATTATGAGTTGGAAATTCTTGCATAAAGCCTTAATCAAGTTTGGTTTTTCTTCTAAATTCTGTGACTGGATAATGATTCTTCTCAATTCTTCAAAGATTTCTATAATGCTTAATGGTAGTCCTGTGGGTTTCTTTGGTGTGGGAAGAGGTCTTAAGCAGGGTGACCCTCTATCTCCTATTCTTCTCATAATTCTTGAAGACATTCTAAGTAGAAACATTCATAAATTGGTTCATGATAAGAAAATACAACCCATGGTGATAAGGAATGGTATCCATCCCACCCACTTAGTTTTTGCTGATGATATTTCTTTATTTTGTAATGGTGGTATGAGAAGCATTATTCATCTCAAAAATTTACTCATTGAATACCAATTAGCTTCTGGTCAAATTATTAATTCTTCAAAAAGCAAATGCTTTATGGATGGTACTTAAAATGTAAGAAAAAGACAAATTGTTGACTTCTTCAACATGGATAGGTCTCAATTTCCTGACAAGTACCTTGGAGTGATGTTGGTTCAAGGTAAAATTAAATCTTCTCACATCTGGCATCTTGTTGAATATGTGCAACATAGATTAGCATCTTGGAGTGGAAAACTTTTAAGCTTTCAGGCTAGACTTACTTTAGTGAAATCTGTGTTAGCAAGTATACCTGTTGTTTGTAGGTAAAAATGGTTTCTGCTGATTTCGGTAATTGCGGGTGTGCAGGTGAGAAACAATTAAAACCCTAAACAATGTAATGCAAGGGAGTACTTTAGATTCGAGAGATCAATCTGTACAAGTCCGGCCTAAACCAAGAAATGGCTGTTCCAGACTTGCTTCGGTCACAAAGTGGAGGAGAATGGGTTGGTTTTTGGGAGGGAAGCAAGGAAAGTGGTGAGACCAGAATAGTTAATTCGGGAAGAGTAGTTGGGTTACTACGACTTGTTATCATAAAAGTGAGAGAGCTAACAAGGTGAGATAGCAAGCAAGTATTTCTGAGTGTTATATCTCCCGTATGAACTTATTGTTCAATGGAAATAGGTAAGACCTATTTATACAAGTCGGAGTAAAAACGTACCCTGGTCTCATTAAGGAGTGGGGAAGTAAATGGGAGGAGGGGTAACCGTATGTGATGCGTGTCGTAGGTGCAATCAAATTAATTCAATATTTCCACTCAATTAAAAAAATAATATAATGGAAGTCAAGTTCGTTCCCACGAGGAGCAAGAGATCTTAGTTGTAAAAGTTGTCACGAAAGGGGGGTGTAAAAAGCAAAATAAAAATAAACAAAGCAATTAAAATCGAAAGTTGAAAGATGAAAGCAATAAGAGAGAGAAGATCAAGGAATCCTTCTTCGTTACGAAACAATGATTAAAGTTATGTTCTTTTCTACTTGTTATTAGTCACAGTTTTCACCAACCGTAGGATAAAGGGTCCGCTTAGCTAGCCCCAAAATCCCTAATTTCACCGAGTAACAGTCCGCTTAGTTATCGGATTCTATTCAAAAGAACCACCTTGAGGTCCGCTTTACAAGATGTAATTCCTTTAATGCATTAAGATTTATGAATTTAGGTTTAGTACTAGTAGTTAAACTCGGTTCGCTTGGTCCACTTTCTAGCGTTGTTTCTACACACAATTGCTCCACGGAATCCCTCCGCAAGGTCTCGTGTTTTCTACTTGTGTAAAGTGTCGAAACGATTACGTATTCCCTAACTTATACTAGATATAGATCAATTAACAAATTAATTTTAGCGTGCACTCAAACAATCTATCAATCAATCATGAATGTCTTTAAGATCACTCCTATTAGTAAAAACAATCGATAATCATGTGAAAAATCTCAAGATAGAATTGAAAACAAAAACTCAAATCATGTTAAGAACTAGGAATTCATCCTCAATCAATAAGAAATTTAGCTACTCATGTTTTTGAAATTCACACAAATAATAATTATTAAAAGAAGAATTTTCAAATTCACACAAGTAATTAAAAAGAAAAAATCTTAGAAAAGCAAGCAAAAACACAAGTGATGTGTGTGTAGAGAGGTGTGTAGAAGTTGTAGAAAACTTCTCTATTTATAGGCTTCAATATTCTCCAAATCTTCTAAGGAATAGAATCCTTTTCCTTTTGCAATTCAATTTCAATTCCAAACTTTTCTCAACTCTTCCACCTTCTCTTTCCAAATTTGAGTCCAATTCTCCATCCAATTCCTAGCCCAAGTCTTCACACCCATGAGAGAAGTCCATAGAAAATTCTGGAATTTTTGGCTCGCCGGAAAACTGGGATTGTGGCCGGAATTTGTAGGAAAACGTCGCCGCCCGGCCACTGAAAATTTCTCCGTCAAGAGAATATTCGACGGAATATTCCGTCTGGTCCTCCGTTAGGACTAACGGTCAAAAAGTCAGACCGTCAGTCAACGGTTAGTCAGCGGGTCAATCACTGATCTAACTCGGTCAAACCGGGTCAATCACTGAGTCAGAACCGAGTTAAGGTGAGTCAGTGAGTCTTGAGTCAGAATCTTACTCAGCTGGCTAGGCTGTCTTGCCAAAGCCATTGCCCTTTGCCAGGCCAACTTGTGTTGCACCAAGATGGTGCATCGGTGCCAGCTTCTCTTGCCATCACTGCAATATCTTTTCCTGTATCATCATTGTGCTTAACCCCTTCCTGTGCCTTCTCATCTCTGTATTAACAACCCCATCACAGCAAGCTCTGCGTAATTAGCTATCTCCTGCGACAATCTCCACAACTCGAGCCATTAAAACTCCGGCCTATATATCCCCACTCTTTCCATGCCATCACTCAATCACCTCAGCTCCACCAACGTGACTAGTTCTGTTGTATTTGCAATATCACCAACATCGACTTCTACGACTTCAATCCGGTACTGCTACTCGGCTCCACATGTAATCGCAAAGCAACTCCCCGACACCACTCCTTGCCTTCTCAAGCATCCATCTCGGCGCGAGTTCAACTCCACCATTGTAGCCAAGCCCATGACCTCAATCATCTCATCAAATAAATCTACCACGGCACTTCACTCAGTCATCTCCCGAGTTCATCCTTGGCGACATTGTCCTTGAATCATCTTTGTACTATGCCAATTCCAGCTTTGCACACTTCATTCCCACCATGATGGTCGGGCCAATGCACCAATTCCCTTAGGACCGCACCGTTGAACTCCAACTCCTCGGTCAAGATCGCTCCGCCTACATTTACGCATTGCACAAGCTTCACTTCAACCCTTGTTCATCACAGACCCATTAACTCCATTTCCTAACTCGAGCTTTAATTGGCAGTAGCACATCTGCATCTTTATCATTCACTGTTCCTGCAATTCCATAGATCCATCAGACCCATTGCAGTTCATCAGAATCACCCTAGACCCCTGTAGCATTCAGCTCATTCACCTGCCAGCATTTAGCTACTTCACATAAAAATTACACCATCGATTCGTAACCCATAACAAAGAAAAACATCTCCTATCTCCATCTGAATTCCATTACCAAGCACCTCATCACCCTGTCTTGACCTCTGCTTGCCTTAATCTATCAGTTTCTCCTTCCATTTCTTCTTTGTTCAAACTCATGACAACATCAATTTCAGCCAAATTCAACCTTCAATCACAACAAAACTCACCCATTTTTTTCAATTCATCAATTCCAGTTCCCTCACATCTCTGAGCTCTCGATTAACATCAAAATTCATCTTAGTTTCGTCTGCCACCACTTCCACAGATTAATCGATTAACAAAACCATTGCCCTAACAGCGACAAGAACCCAGACTTCATTTCTTTATTTTTATCACTAATTTTTCCTTCTGAATCTTCAATCAACAGCTGCTTCCATTTCTCCCTGAGCTTCAATCAACCTCGAATCAAACCCTAAAAACACTTCTTTGTGAGAACCAAACCCAACTCTGTTTTACTCAACAACATCGATCCTTTCCCGAGACTCCATCTCATTATTCAACAATCAATGAGATCGGGGTCTTCTCGCTTCATCAATTCATCTTCACCTCACATCACATCTGCTCACGTTGACCTAATCTCGATCTCAACAAGATGCTTGACTTCACAATTTCTTCTCCTCGTTGTCAACATCGAGCTCAGGCAATAAGCGACCATGGCTGAAATCTAACTCTCAGTGTAGGAAAAAATAAGAGAAAAGAAAACCCGTAACTCGATTTAGGTTTAAGTTGAATAGGGCGGGTTCTGGCACGGGTGTAGGTGTGGGTCTATGGATTTATGCATCCATGGACATAACCCATCCATTTTACCGGTGATAATAGCACTACATTTATGGATAAGGGCTACCCAGTTTGGCACCCCTTAACTTGAACTCCCTTTCTTTAGTAATCCTCCAATAGAGAGTAGCCCTTAACCTTGGCTGGGCTCCATATAGTATTCCCTCCTTGGTGAAATGACCTTTTTGCCCTTTTTGCTCAAATTGGGTGATTTCTTCTTCTTTTCCTCCGTGCGACTCCAAAGTAGCTACAAAACTCAAAAACACACGTAAAATACATAATTTACAAGAAAAATAGCAAAGAAAGCATAAACTACTAGATAGTAAATACGGTGTATTCTACACCTATCAAATTCCCCCACACTTAGACTTTGCTAGTCCTCGAGCAAATCAAACTAAAAACTCACAACTTCAAAGCGTTCAAGCGTCACAAGCATCCAAAGAGTTATGAGGACATAGAGTTTCTGCATGCTAGTAAGAAGAAGTTAGAAATACTAAAGAACATATTCTCGTTCTTAAATGTTGAGTGAGAAATAACCATCCCATAATGAGAGACTGCGTGTTTGAGAAACGATCAATAAGCATTTCGCCTCGACTTCTGCCTCACCAAAATGGATTTTATGATAATTGCACTCAAAAGACTGACTTTTTTATGGTTCTCACATGTGTGCGGGTAGGAATGAAGAGAGAAATCTGCGACACGTTGAATGGTGGGAAGGACAACTTCCGAAATATTTTTAAAAACCCACATCTTTTAATATTTTGAAAACCATTTTCTAACGATCTCTACGAAAGGAAATCAACCATTTTTATCGAGGATGAGATTACTTACTTACCTTCACATCCGATCGCCAATTATGATAACACCACTCTCACGGCATCCAATAGAAACGTCTTCCGCTCCTCGTTCGTCTTCGTAATCTTCGTCTTCGGTTTCAACTATTGATGATAAACCCTTGAATTTCATAAATCCTTAACAATTTATAATTCTTTTTTTTTTACCTTAAAAATCCTTGTCGCTTGAAACTTCCTTATAAATTTTCCTTCCCCACGGCTTATTAAAAATAAAAACAAATATTTCTCTTGTTTTTTTTTTTTATTTCTATTTCCTTTTCTCTTTTTTTTTTTTCAATTTTTTTTTTTTTTTTTTTTTTTTTTTTTTTGAACACAAGAGAAATTAAATACAAAATAAACCATGGCCGTGGAAGAAGTATTTTACCGCTTGATTCTTCACAACTTGTATCGTCTTGAAATCATAAACTTCAAAAATTCTCACCTTTTAATTTTCTTCGCTTTTATGAATAAGTCTTCATACTTGAATATAAAATTACCTCATTGTAGTGTAAGTCTTCAACATATATGTAAAATCCGCTCATTTGTATGTTGCTTTACTTGAATTTGAAATTTGCTCTTTTTCTCGTTAGTTGCTTGTAAACCTTAAACTTTTCCAACTTTCCTTGTAGATTTTGATGTCGCTCCTTGTTGATGATGAGAGTGTTTCTATGGATCCGTTGTTGTCGAGAGAGAGAATGGTGCTAACTGCAAATCGAACTACAAGAAGGAAGCTTTCATCCATGGACGTCACCCTCATGATTGACAAAATTAGCACTCAAGAGATCAAAGAGTAGTGCTTCTATTGGTGGGAGGTTGGGTAGCTCACCATTCTACCCGGAATTAACTTACGGTGACACACACTCAAAAGAAGCTCTTTAGTAGATGGAAGATTTCTGGTCGGTGCCTCACATGATATGAATACGGGTAGTCTCCACTAATGATTGATCAGCAACTCTAATAACGCACTTCTCCCTGCACCAAATTCGCATCACCGGCATGATTAAATCCATTATTTAACACTCTAACAAACAAGAAATCCGAATGTAGTTCTCTAACATTTCCAAGTTCAATTATGTCGGTCAAAATCTCTATGTAAACATACCTAGAAGTATGCTAGTGACTCTAAAATCTTTAAAAGTTGGAATTTTTAAGTAAAACCCTTTTTTTTTTTCAAACTTTTTTTCATTTTTTTGTAATTTTTGTTTTAAAACATGCTTAACCACTCCCCCACACTTAAACCTTACATTGTCCTCAATGTAATTGAATCCTCCTAGTAAAGTCAAGGTGGGAAATTTTAACATGATAAGAAACAAGAAAAGAAATAACAAAAAGCAAAAGATAAGAAATACAAAACCGATGGGTTGCCTCCCATTAAGCGCTTGTTTTAAAGTCGACGGCCCGACTTAGATCTTGCAAGATTCATTAGCCGGATCAATCTCTTTCACGGGAAAACATGATTTCACATCACTAGGGTATCGCGTTGTCTCAAAGATATTGAAATGGATGAGGGTACCATCAAACTCCATAGTCAAGGTTCCATTTTGGACATCAATCTTTGTTCGGCGGTGCTCAAGAATGGTCTACCCAATAGCAAAGGTGTAGACTTGGAAGAATTCTCATCATTCATGTCTAAGACATAGAAATCGGCCGGAAATACAAGCTTATTAACCTGCACCAAAACATTCTCAACAATCCCTTTCGGGTAAACATTAGATCGGTTAGCAAGTTCAAGAACTACCCCGGTCTCTTTAAGAGGACCAAGATTCAAAGAATCATAAATCGAGGAAGGCATAACATTAACCGACGCTCCCAAATCTAGCAAAGCTCGAGCAAACCTTGTTTTTCCAATTGTGCAAGGTATATTGAAACTACTACCGGGTCCTTTAATTTTGGTGGGAGTTTCTTGAGAATAAACGCCCAAGCATTCTCCCCACACTCATGACTTCATTCCCTTTCAACCTTTTCTTCTTCATGCACATCTCCTTTAAGAACTTTGCACAACGAGGAATTTGACGAAGAGCTTCTATGAGTGGAATATTGACTTGTACTTTCTTAAAGATCTCCCAAATATCCATGTATTCCAAGTCTCTCTTTGATTTAGCAAATCGGCTAGGGAACGGGGGTGGAGTTATGAAAGTAGGAACCGTCTCCTCGGGTTGGTTGGTAGGAGATGTTTTCTCCTTTGGTGCGGTTTCAATTTCCTCCTTCTCATCATACACCTTATCATGTTGATTTGGTTGCTCCACTTGTTTCCCACTCCTCAAAGTAATCGCATTAACGCTCTCTCTTGGATTAACAATTGGTTGTGAAGGAAGTTTTGTGGACGCTTGCGCTTTCAATAAGTTCACATCGGTCGCTAATTGCCCCACTTGAATTTGTAACTCCTTGATTGCCGAATCGGTCTTTTGTTGGTGTTGTTGGCTTTGTTGGAACATAGAAGTAAGACCTTGCATACCTTGCATTAACACATTGAGCTTGTCATCATTCAACAATCACGCTCCTTGACTTGTTGTGGTTGAAATTGTTGTTGAGGTTGGAAACGTGATTGTTGGAAACCACCTTGTTGCTCATATGGATTGGAAACCGCCGCTTGCTTGTTTGCATAACTAAAGTTGGGATGATCCTTCCACCGGGATTATAGGTATTGGAGTATGGATCGTACCTTGGCCTTTGATTTGTATATAAAGCATTCACTTGTTCGGTCTCACCATCCGGAATAATTACCGCGGCCATCCTTTGAATCATAATCTCCATGTTACTCATCCTTTGATCAAGATGTGATGAAGAATCACTAACTTCATGCACTCGCCTAACCATTGGTTCATCCCTTGTATAGAATTGTTGCGAGTTTGCCGCCATACTTTCAATCAACTCTCTAGCTTCGGTCAAAGTCTTGTTCATTAGTGCACCACCACCCGCGGCGTCAAGAAGAGACCTATCACTTGAGTGGAGAGCTTCATAGAAGTATTGGAGTATCATAACGTCACTAAATTGATGGTGTGGACAGCTTGCCACCAACCTCTTGTATCGCTCCCAACATTCATACAATGATTCTCCCACTTGTTGTTTCAATCCACAAATCTCCTTGCGAATTTGAGTAGCTTTGGATGCGGGAAAATATCTCTCGAGGAAAAGTTTCTTCATCCCATTCCATGTTGTGATACTTCCTAAGGCAAATAATATAACCATTCCTTAGCATTGCCCGCCAAAGAAAACGGAAAGCTTTCAACAATGCTCCATCCGCATTAGTCTCCGGTGGAAGCATAGCCATAACTATGGCATAGAAGTCCATAAGATGTTTATTTGGGTCCTCATTCACCATGCCATGGAACTTTGGTAACTCTCTAATCAACTTTGGCTTGATTTGAAGGTTGAGTTAGTTTGGATACACCATTGTTGTGTATCAAGCTTGTGAGAAGCTAGGTCCTTTAGTGTACGATCAGCCATTGTGTCTTCCTTTGTCCGAATCACTTGATGAAGAAGGAGAAAGTGGAGTGTTAACGTACGAATGAAATCCTTTAGTTGAGTGCCGGATCGAAGACGTATTGGACTCGGTCTACCCCCTTTTAGCATTCACCAAAGGTATAACACCTGAAACAAGATCTTCACAAACTAAGTTAGATACGGTAAAGAATCTAACAAAGCAAGAATAAAGCAAAAAGAAAAATCAAACAACTAAAAATCGCCCGTTGCTCCCCAAGAGCGGCGCCAAAATTTGATGCGTGTCGTAGGTGCAATCAAATTAATTCAATATTTCCACTCAATTAAAAAATAATATAATGGAAGTCAAGTTCGTTCCCCGAGGAGCAAGAGATCTTAGTTGTAAAAGTTGTCACGAAAGGGGGTGTAAAAAGCAAAATAAAAATAAACAAAGCAATTAAAATCGAAAGTTGAAAGATGAAAGCAATAAGAGAGAGAAGATCAAGGAATCCTTCTTCGTTACGAAACAATGATTAAAGTTATGTTCTTTTCTACTTGTTATTAGTCACAGATTATCACCAACCGTAGGATAGCAGGTGTCCGCTTAGCTAGCCCCAAAATCCCTAATTTCACCGAGTAAATGTGTCCGCTTAGTTATCGGATTCTATTCAAAAGAACCACCTTGAGGTCCGCTTACAAGATGTAATTCCCGAGAATGCATTAAGATTTATGAATTTAGGTTTAGTACTAGTAGTTAAACTCTTCGCTTGGTCCACTTTCTAGCGTTGTTTCTACACACAATTGCTCCACGGAATCCCTCCGCAAGGTCTCGTGTTTTCTACTTGTGTAAAGTGTCAGAAACGATTACGTATTCCCTAACTTATACTAGATATAGATCAATTAACAAATTAATTTAGCGTGCACTCCAAACAATCTATCAATCAATCATTCATGTCTTTAAGATCACTCCTATTAGTAAAAACAATCGATAATCATGTGAAAAATCTCAAGATAGAATTGAAAACAAAACTCAAATCATGTTAAGAACTAGGAATTCATCCTCAATCAATAAGAAATTTAGCTACTCATGTTTTTGAAATTCACACAAATAATAATTATTAAAAGAAGAATTTTCAAATTCACACAAGTAATTAAAAAGAAAAATCTTAGAAAAGCAAGCAAAAACACAAGTGATGTGTGTGTAGAGAGGTGTGTAGAAGTTGTAGAAAACTTCTCTATTTATAGGCTTCAATATTCTCCAAATCTTCTAAGGAATAGAATCCTTTTCCTTTTGCAATTCAATTTCCAATTCCAAGCTTTTCTCAACTCTTCCACCTTCTCTTTCCAAATTTGAGTCCAATTCTCCATCCAATTCCTAGCCCAAGTCTTCACACCCATGAGAGAAGTCCATAGAAAATTCTGGAATTTTTGGCTCGCCGGAAAATCTGGATTGTGGCGGAATTTGGCTAGGAAAACGCCACGGCCGCTTTGAAAATTTCTCCGTCAAGAGAATATTCGACGGAATATTCCGCTCACGGTCCTCCGTTAGGACTAACGGTCAAAAGTCACCGTCGGCCAACGGTTAGTCACGGGTCAATCGATCTAACTCGGCCAAACCGGTCAATCACCGAGTCGAACCGAGTTAAGGTGAGTGGGTGAGTCTTGAGTCGAATCTTACTTTCGGGCTAGGTTGTCTTGCAAAGCCATTGCCCTTTGCCAGGCCAACTTGTGTTGCACCAAGATGGTGCATCGGTGCGCCTTCTCTTGCCATCACTGCAATATCTTTTCCTGTATCATCATTGTGCTTAACCCCTTCCTGTGCCTTCTCATCTCTGTATTAACAACCCCATCACAGCAAGCTCTGCGTAATTAGCTATCTCCTGCGACAATCTCCACAACTCAGGCCATTAAAACTCCAGCCTATATATCCCCACTCTTTCCATGCCATCAGCTCAATCACCTCAGCTCCACCAACGTGACTAGTTCTCAGCTGCGGCTGCAATATCACCAACATCGACTTCTACAGCTTCAATCCCAGCTGCTACTCAGCTCCACAGGTAATCGCAGCAACTCCCTGACACCACTCCTTGCCTTCTCAGCATCCATCTCAGCGCCAGTTCAACTCCACCATTGTAGCCAAGCCACAGCCTCAATCATCTCACTGAAATAAATCTACCACTGGCACTTCACTCAGTCATCTCCCTGAGTTCATCCTTGGCAGCATTGTCTTTGAATCATCTTTGTACTATGCCAATTCCAGGTTTGCACACTTCATTCCCAGCCATGATGGCTGGGCCAATGCACCAATTCCCTTAGACTGCACCTGTTGAACTCCAACTCCTCAGTCTTGCAACATCAGCTCTGCCTACATTTCTGCATTGCACAAGCTTCACTTCAACCCTTGTTCATCACAGACCCATTAACTCCATTTCCTAACTCGAGCTTTAATTGGCAGTAGCACATCTCGCATCTTTATCATTCAACATTCTCGCAATTCCATAGATCCATCAGACCCATTGCAGTTCATCAGAATCACCCTAGACCCCTGTAGCATTCAGCTCATTCACCTGCCAGCATTTAGCTACTTCACATAAAAATTACACCATCAGTTCAGAACCCATAACAGCAGCATCTCCCTATCTCCATCTGAATTCCATTACCAGCACCTCATCACCCTGTCTTGACCTCTGCTTGCCTTAATCTATCAGTTTCTCCTTCCATTTCTTCTTTGTTCAAACTCACAGCAACATCAATTTCAGCCAAATTCAACCTTCAATCACAGCAAAACTCACCCATTTTTTCAATTCATCAATTCCAGTTCCCTCACATCTCTGAGCTCTCGATTAACATCAAAATTCATCTTAGTTTCAGCTGCCACCACTTCCACAGATTAATCGATTAACAAAACCATTGCCCTAACAGCGACAAGAACCCAGACTTCATTTCTTTATCTTTATCACTAATTTTTCCTTCTGAATCTTCAATCAACAGCTGCTTCCATTTCTCCCTGAGCTTCAATCAACCTCGAATCAAACCCTAAAAACACTTCTTTGACAGAACCAAACCCAACTCCTGTTTTACTCAACAACATCGATCCTTTCCCAGACTCCATCTCATTATTCAACAATCAACAAAGATCGGGGTCTTCTCTGCTTCATCAATTCATCTTCACCTCACATCACATCTGCTCAAAACCCTGTAACAGCAGACCTAATCTCGATCTCAACAGTAGCAGCTTCACAATTTCTTCTTCCTGTTGTCAACATCGAGCTCAGACAGCGGCAGCCATGGCTGAAATCTAACTCTCAGGTGTAGGAAAAAATAAGAGAAAAAGAAAACCCAAAACTCGATTTAGGTTTAAGTTGAATAGGGCGGGTTCGGGTACGGGTGTGGGTGTGGGTCTATGGATTTATGCATCCATGGACATAACCCATCCATTTTACCAGCTGATAATAGCACTACATTTATGGATAAGGGCTACCCAGTTTGGCAGCCCCTTAACTTGAACTGTCCTTTCTTTAGTAATCCTCCAATAGAGAGTAGCCCTTAACCTTGGCTGGGCTCCATATAGTATTCCCTCCTTTGTGAAATGACCTTTTTGCCCTTTTTGCTCAAATTGGGTGATTTCTTCTTCTTTTCCTCCGTGCGACTCCAAAGTAGCTACAAAAATCAAAAACACACGTAAAATACATAATTTACAAGAAAAATAGCAAAGAAAGCATAAACTACTAGATAGTAAATACGGTGTATTCTACACCTATCAGTATGCATGAAATTGATGTTCCACAAAGTGATTAACGCATGAAACTGGTTTTCATGAAACTGCTAACGTTATGGAATTGATGTCCCATAAAATTGTTAACGCATGTGGTTTTCGTCCCATGAACGTTTCATACATAACTTCCCGTATTTACTAACCGCCTCACCCTTAATACACTTCCTTATGACGAGCGTAGTGTACGCCGCACGCTGTAAACCGCCAAACCAATACCCAAAGAGGATCCCCCAGTTTGTGTTGATGTCTCGAATGTTTTGTAAAACATGTAGCACGTTGTTGTGGCTTGGCAAGTCAAGCTCGGGAAACTTGCCTGCACTGGTGACCTTCGACGGTCGAGATTTTGCATCTTGAGAGGAGGGGCAACCATTGATCGTTACACGCCTTCGTTTTGGTAGCCGCGTAGTGAGGGCCAACGTGGTGGCGCGGCTAGGTTGGCATGTCGTTGGCATGGCAAGGTTTGGTGTGGCCAAACTTAGGTTTCGGGCCAAAGGTTACCATGTGTCGTCGGTAACCTTGGATGGCTAGGATTTGCTCACGGGATTGAAGGGCAACCGTCGATTGTTGCACGCCTTCGTTTTGGTAGCCGCGTAGTGAGGGCCAACGTGGTGGCACGGCTAGGTTGGCATGCCGTTGGCATGGCAAGGTTTGGCGTGGCCAAACTTAGGTTTTCGGGCTAAAGGTTACCATGTGTCGTCTCGGGTAACCTTGGATGGCTAGGATTTTCTCACGGGATTGAAGGGCAAGCTGTTGATTGTTGCACGCCTTCGTTTTGGTGGCCGCGTAGGGAAGGCCAACGGGGTGGCGCGCTAGGGTGTGGTTAGGCTTGGGATGTGGGGAAGGGTTCGCCTTGGGTATGGCTAGCTTTGGCTAGGTGCGATTTTGGCTTGGCATGTGGGGCCAAGGGTTTGTCATGGGTGCATGGCGTGGCTAGGGCCAAGGCAAGGGCATTTGGCTTGGCATGATGTGACTAGCATGTCTAGGGCCAAGGAAAAGTGTGTTTGGCATGGCGCGGCTAGGTTTGGTTTGGCTTGGCATATGGGGCCAAGGGTTTTCCATGGGCGTATGGCGTGGCTAGGGCCAAGGCAAGGGCGTTTGGCTTGGTATGATGTGACTAGCATGGCTAGGGCCAAGGCAAAGTGTGTTTGGCATGGCGCGGCTAGCTTGGCTAGGTTTTGTTTGGATTGACATGTGGGGCCAAGGGTTTGCCATGGGCGTATGGCGTGGCTAGGGCCAAGGCAAAGGCATTTGGCTTGGCATGAGGTGACTAGCATGGCTAGAGCCAAGGCAAAGTATGTTTGGCATGGCGCGATTAGCTTGGACAAGTTTGGTTTGGCTTGGCATGTGGGGCCAAGGGTTTGCCATAGGCGCATGGCGTGGCTAGCTTGGGCTAGGTGCGATTTTGACTTGGCATGTGGGGCCAAGGGTTTGCCACAGGCGCATGGCGTGACTAGCATGGTCTAGGTGCGTGACCAAGCTAGGGTTTTTGAGCAAAGGTCGTTTGGTAACCTTAGACGGCCAGGATTTTCTCTTGGGATTGAAGGGCAACCGTTGATTGTTGCACTCCTTTGTTTTGATAGCCGCGTAGTGAAGGCCAGTATGGTGGCGCGGCATGGGGCCATGGCGAGGTGCGTTTGGCATGGCGCGGCAGGGTGTGGTCGGCATGATTTGCCATTGCGGGGAGGTGCGGCTAGGATGGCTGGCATGCTTTGGCGCGGTTGATGTGGGTTGGCATGATTTGCCATTGGCACAGAGGTGCGCTAGCATGGTTGGCATGCTTTGGCGTGGTCGGTGTGGTTGGCATGATTTGACATTGGCACGCAGGTGTGGCTAGCATGGTTGGCATGCTTTGGCGCGGTTGTGTGGTTTGGCATGATTTTTATTGTACGAGGTGCGGCTAGCATGGTTGGCATGCTTTGGCGCGGTCGGTGCGGCTGGCATGATTTTCCATTAGCACAGAGGTGGCGCGGTCGGTGTGGCTGGCATGATTTTCCATTGGCACAGAGGTGCGGCTAGCATGGATGGCATGCTTTGGCGCGGTCGGTGTGGCTGGCATGATTTGCCATTGGCACATAGGTGCGACTAGCATGGTTGGCATGCTTTGGCGTTGTCGGTGTGTCTGGCATGATTTGCCATTGTCACACGTGGGAATTAGGGTTTGACTTGTCGTAACCCTAGTTTGAAAAAGATACCCCGGTAATTATTCAAGGATACATTAAAGGTTTCAGTAAATGTGCCTAGTAAATACTTGTTGCTTTAAATGTTGTGACATCACTGTCTACTAGGGTTTAGTATTTTACGATTTTAACCCTAAGCTAAAAACCACCATCAACGTTAAGTCCCCTGCTTATCTCGGAACAGGTGCCTTGTTGCGAGGTAAGCATATGATGGTGACAGACAAGGACGGAATCGAGGTGTAAATCATTGCAAAGATGTTCAGGAGAATCCGACTAACCTTTTTGAGTGGTAAAGAGAGTTTTGCCTTCCCGTGTTGGCGGCCCTGCGTAAGTTGTACTGGGAATGCGACCAGTGGAGTGGTGAGATGAAAGTTCTGGCTTGGTCCGGTCGTATATCTCCAAGGAAAAGGGGCGCGGTCTTGGAAGGCGACGCAAGTGGACGGCTTGGCTCGAGGGCCAAGAGGTGGCGTGGTCTTGGTAAGGAAAACGTGCGTGGATGATAGGGTCGCGACAGTGGAGCAGGCGGCTTGGCATAGTGTGGCCTTGGCAAGACGAGATGTACACGGACGGCTAGGCGTGGTGGGGCTGCGGCAATGGAGCGAATGGCTTGGCAGGGGGGTGGCAAGGTGAGGCGCTGTTTGATGAGGTGAGGCATGCATAGGCGGCTTGACACGGTTATGATTTATCTGTGTTGTCTAATTTCTTCTTGTTAGACGCCCATGGGGAATTCTTTACTCTCTTTTTTTTTCAAATATTAAAGTATCGCGCCCTCCCATCCCGCTCAGCTTTCATTGGGGTTTTGATGAGGCATTTTATTTTGAGGCTGGTCTCCCGGCCGTGATTCCGGCATGTTCCGCCTATTCAGCCTGCGTTTCTCCTTCTTCCTTTAGGGCTTCCATAGTATTTACGCCTGGTGACGTTGTGTCGTCTTCCCAGTTTTCAACGAAGATTTCTTCTCGTCAAGTCCAACTTTCATCATGTCGATCAGAAGCGAATCTTCCTCGAGTCGACCAGGTTCTCCAGCCAAACGTGCTAGGCTTGATTCTCGCGACAATTCCCCCATCCGAGTCATTCGGGTTAAGAAGGTCATACCGGTATGTTCTCATTAATCAACATACGTTTTTTATTTGCCGATGAATAATGGAAGTTTTCCTTCTGTGTAGAGGTATCCTGTTGGAGCATGTGTTACCGTCATTGATGAAGATAACTTGGTTACCCCTTTTTCTTCAAGCTCGATCTTTCCATCCGCTGCTGACTTAGGAATTTCTTGCCATGAGTATCCCAATGCAGGCTTGTTGTTCGGAACCCGCATGAGGTGCCTTTCTTCTAACTACCGGAACGTTGGGGGGTTCCTTGTGCGAAAATAATTCGTAACTCTTTACACAAAAATATGGAAGATATACGGACATATTGCCACCAGGAACGTGGTACAGTATTGTTCGTCTGCTTTGGTTTCTATTGTGAATTGTCTCCTGCCAATGGTTGCTGAAATGGAGAATATGTCTATCTGTGCCGTCGCGGAAGCAGCTATTCAAAAGTAGGAGAACATGGTGTCTACCTGTGAATCTCTGGATATCCGTGCTTGTGATATGGTGGGGTGAGGCGGTGTTCAGGCGTAGTATGCCTTTAGCCATTTCTCGTTGATGACCGCTTCCAGTTTTCCCCCGTCCTCCTTAATGACTTTGTAGTACCCACTGCCGTATGCTTTCGTGACTATATAAGGAATTTCCCATTTTGCGGAGAATTTTGGTGCAGATGCGTCTTGCTGGATGTGTTTAGCAGTCTTCAGTACCAAGTCTCCTATTTGAAAAATTCGAGGTTTCACGGTCTTGTTGTATGCTCTAGAAACCCTGTTCCTATATGCCTGTGCGTGTTCTTTCGCTTTGGCACTCCTGGAGTCTATAGTGTCCAATTCCACAACCCCGACACTTAAGGCTTTTGCTTCATTCCATTGAACTCCGCTTGCATCGGAAATCCTGGCTGATGGGATTTTAATTTCCCTCGGGAGGATAGCGTCTGCGCCATAAACAAGAGAATAAGGAGAGACCCCAGTGGAATTTCTTGGTGACGTCCGGTACGCCCAGACTGCCATGGGAAGTTGCTCATGCTATGTTCGAGGATTATCGTGCACTGTCCGACTTAGGATTCGAATCAGAGTTTTGTTGGTGCTTTCAGCCTGCCCGTTCCCTTGAGGGTAGTTTACGGTGGAGAAGACTTGTTTAATCCCGTATTCCTCGAGCAACTCTCGTACTTGCCTATTCGCGAAAGGGGTGCCATTGTCGGTGACGATATGTTTAGGCACGCTAAAATGGCAGATAATGTACTCCTTAATGAATGCCGCAATCGTGGTTCCGTTCATTCCTCGTAAAGCTATGGCTTCGACCCATTTGGTAAAGTATTCGGTTGTTGTTATTACATACTCGTGATGTTTTGAGGATGGTGGGTTGATCTTCCCAATGATGTCGAGTCCCCAGCTATGAAAGGGCCATGGACTGCTTATCGAATGCAGGGTGGTTGCCGGTACATGAATAAGGTTCCCGTGGACCTGACACTCCTTGCACTTCTGTACTAAAAATAGTTGCGTCTTCCTCCATGGTCGGCCAGTAGTACTTCTCGTGTATCTGGAGAAATAACTTCCGCTTTAATTGGTGTTCTCCTTCGTGCATCTCCTTCAGCATGATTGGGACCTCTACCTCGTTCAAACATCGCAGAAGACTCCCTCCAAAGCTTTTACTATATAAGATCCCTTCGTGTAATACAAACCTCTTGGACCTTTGTTTTATTTTTGATGCCTCCTTCTCATTGGTGGGGAGTATCCCGTCGCGAAGGTAACTGATGTACGGCTTCCGCCAGTCCCCGGTGTGACCAATGTTGAAAATTTCTAATTGATGCGGCGGTGCTTGACAGTTGGAACGGGTTCTTTGAAGTAACCGTGCTTGGACCTCCATCTCCGGCCAATAATATCCAAGGCGTTGTAAACGACGATAGAGGGTTACCACCAATGTCTGTCCGCAGACCTCACCATGGATGCAATTGAGATGTTGTTGTGCTTCCTCTTCTCCAAGGCATATTGACAAAGAGCCGTCTGGATTTAGATGATAGAGTACCCCTCGAAGCATGAAGAATACACGCAAGGTTTTAAGACTGACCTTTCCTTGAAAGAGTGAACGGCTAAGCTCTTCTTGGTCGGAGTACAAGAAAAAGCTGAGGCATGAAACTGGGGAGATCAACATGGTTGAATTGGGAAAGAAGATTCAAGTGGAAGAGATGTTGTGCACCAAAGACAAGAACGTGTCATCACGCAAGGGACATGTCTAACAAAGCTCATATGTTCGAACATAAGCCATCCAAAGGCGGAAAAGGTGACAACAACAATCGCAACTCAAGCATGGACCTAACAAGAAAGGTATGTTTCAGTAAACCAGAATCTAGCATTATTAAAATTAAGGGTCCTTGTTGGGTGTGTGGAAATACTTGGTCATATGGCGGTTCACTTTGTAGACAACGTAAGGATAAGAAGAATAATGCTAACTTGGTTGAGAAAAGCAAAGACGAGTTTTCCGTTGTGGTGTACGAAGTTAATGCGGTGACCAATGTGATGGATTGGTGGGTAGACTGGAGCTACCAAGCATTTTTGTGGGAACAAAGACTGTTCACCTCCTACCGAGAGGGTAGGGAAGGCGAAACTCTATATGGGTAACTCATCTCGCATCGAGGTTGCAGGAAAAGGAAAGGTCGGTCGAAGCTCACATACCGGAAAGACTCTCACATTGAATGAAGTTCTTCATGTTCCAGACATCTGCAAAAATCTTTTTTCTTGTTCTGTTTTAGATGATAAGGGATTTAAAGTTACAATTGAGTCACGGAAAACGTATAGTAACTAAGGGCAAGGATTATGTGGGTAAGGGTTATAAATTTGGGGGTCTATATAAACTTAATGTAACTTTATCGAATTGAAATTGAATGATTCTTCGCTTACATGTGTGTGTCATTGAACGTTTGGCATGGTAGACTTGGTCATGTAAACTATAAATCAATGTATAAATTGGCTAGCGTGTAGGCTGCATACCCAAATTCACTTTAGATAAATATCATAAGTGTGAGATTTGCGTAGAATCTAAGCATGCTAAGAAATCATTCAATAAGAATGTCCGAGAAACTCTAAACCCTTAGATTTAATCCACTCAGACCTAGTTGATATGAACTCGGTTCAAACAAGAGGTGGTAAGAAATGGTTTATTACTTTTATAGATGATTGTACGAAGTCTTTGCCATGTTTACTTACTTAGAGGGAAGGATGATGCCTTAGAAGCCTTTAAGATATATAAAAGTGAAGTCGAAAACCAATTGAATACTACCATTAAAACTATTAGGTCTGACCGTGGTGGTGAGTACAGAATTCCTATAGGAGATTTCTATGAAGAACATGGCATAATACATGAGGTTACCCCTCCTTATTCACCTCAGGTCCAATGGTGTAGGCTGAACGTAAGAACCGTACCATTAAGGATATGATGAATGCCATGTTGATTAGTTCGGGATTACCTTCGAATTTGTGGGGGAGGCTATCCTCTCCGCCAATTACATCCGAGCAGTACCCTTCAAAGGATCGAGATAAAACTCCATATGAGTTATGGAAAGGTAGACAACCATCTTATGATTACTTCAAAGTGTGGGGGTGCTTGGCAAAGGTGGGCATCCCTCCTCCTAAGAAAAATAAGATAGGACCCAAAACCGTTGATTGTGTTTTTATAGGGTATCCTGAGCATTCTAGTGCTCATAGGTTTATGGTTGTGAGTTCTGAAATTTCTGACATAGGGTTGAATACTATCATGGAGTCTAGGGATGCTGAGTTTTTTGAAACTGTTTTTCCTTGAAACGTGATTCTCGAAAGAGATGTTTAGATGATCCCTAGATGTTCCTTCAACTAGTCAATTATTACCTTTAGAGGAAGATGAACGGAAGTGGAACCTAAAAGAGGTAAAAGGGTTAGAACGAGAAAACCTATCCTGGTTGCATTACATACCTAGCCGAGTCGATCCTCAGACTTATAGAGAAGCCATGACTTGTCCGAAGCTTCATGGTGGAAATAAGCTTCCATTAGTGAAATGGATTCCCTTCGAGAAAACGATACTTTTGAACTTGTAGATTTACCTCCAGGGTGTAAGGCCATAGGTTGTAAATGGATTTTCAAAAGAAAACGTAAGATAGATGGAACTATTGAAAAATACAAGGCTAGGCTGGTAGCTAAAGGCTACAGACAAATAGAAGGTATAGATTTCATTGACACCTATTCACCAGTGAGTAGAATTAGCTCCATTAGGATGTTAATTGCTATAGCTTAATCCATAATTTAGAGATACATCAAATGGATGTAAAGATAGCGTTTCTTAATGGTGAGTTAGATGAAGAAATTTATATGGAACAACCTGAGAGCTTTGTAGTTAAAGGTTGTGAAAAGAAAGTGTGTAAACTGGTTAAATATTTTTATGGATTGAAACAAGCACCTAAACAGTGGCATGAAAAATTTGATCATGTGATGATTTATAGTGGTTTTAGAATTAATGAATCTGATAAGTGTGTTTATACTAAACTTGTCAAGGATGCCTGTGTTATTGTATGCTTGTATGTTGATGATATGCTTATACTAGGTACAAACATGAATGTTATTAATTCCACTAAGAAACTGTTGAATGAGAACTTTGACATGAAAGACTTAGTCCCCGCTGATGTCATATTAGGGATGAAGAGTAGAAAAACTTCTAATGGCTATAGTCTGAGTCAGTCTCATTATGTTGAATCCATACTTAAGAAATTTAATCAGTTTAACTGTAAACCTGTGTGTACTCCTTATGATTCTAACTGTCGTCTCAAGAAGAATAAGGGTGTAGGAGTTAACCAACTTGAATACTCGAGAGTCATAGGAAGTCTGATGTATTTGATGAATTGTACGAGACCAGACATTGCTTATCTTTGTAAGTAGGTTAAAGCGGTATACTTGTAATCCGGGCGAGATACATTGGGATGCACTTATTAGAGTGCTAAAGTACTTGAAGTACACAATGACCTTTAGTTTGAATTACAAAGGATATCCGGCCGTCTTTGAGGGATTTTGCGATGCAAAGCTGGACAACGAGGATCGAGAGGATTCTAAGTCTACGAGTGGATATGTATTCACTCTAGAAAGTGCGTCAGTATCTTGGAAGAGTTCCAAACAGACATGTATAGCTCGTTCCACTATGGAATCGGAGTTTATTGCGTTAGATAAAGTAGGAGAGAGGCCGAATGGCTAAGAAACTTTTTAGAAGATATTCCTCTCGGCAAGGGCACCGTGCAAGCTATATCTATACACTTGTAATGACAAATCTGCGATAGGTAGAGCTAAGAGTTGCTTCTACAATGGAAAGTCTATACATATTCGTAGAAGACATGACACTTTGAAAATACTAATCTCAACAGGCGTTATTTCCATAGATTGGATGCATTCCAAGGAGAATATCGCGGACCCTTTGACGAAAGGTTTGTCCAAGGAGATAGTTAGTAAAGCATCGAGGGGATGGGGCTTAGGCTCAATAATTAAACTTGCCATGAAGGATACTCAACCTTGCCGTTGGAGATTCCAAGATCAAGGTTTCGAATGAGACAACTAATTCATGGTGGGTAAAGGTAAACACTATCAGGGAACTTCATTCTCTTGTCCCTTCCCTATGGTGTTGATGTGATAGTGTATTGCATGTGGAGGATGACTTTTAAATAAGTCTTAATGAGTTCCATAGTTTCAATTTAAGATTGAAGTGGGGGTGTAGCGATAAACACTCTTGATGGAACTCACCCATCCGAATGTGGAAGTGGGGCCGCTTCCTATGAGAATTGAGCCAATTCTCTAGAGCATTCGAGAAACAGGATATGTCCAGGGCCAAATTGGACAAAACGGCACGAACTTAGCAACACCAGGAGAATATCATGTGTGGTTGTTGTCGCGAATTACACCAACGCTGTAGGATCATAATATCGCAACGTGCAGGGCTCGCGGGGTTAATAAACAGCGACGTCGCGAGGCGATGTGCAGACAGCTAAAATAAATGACGCGATGAATAACGACACACAAAACAGCGAGAAAAAGACATGGAACCGGGCGAGGGTTAAGAAGTGTCGCGAGAATAAATGTTTGTACATCTGCGACACTTCGCGGAACATTTCAGAAATAAAAGGATAGATTATTTGTCATCCACTATGTATCGCCCTATATAAAGGGTTGAGTGAGTCTTGTTGTAAAGGAGAGATCTTTTGGAATGGTTGGGCAAGTCATTAGGAGAGAGAAAGTTCAAGAGTGTTTTATTTGCTAAGTGTAATCCTACTTTTCTGTGTAAACAACTCATGAAATTCATCAATAAACATTCTCAATTATACAACTTTCAATGGACTAATTAATCAAAATATAGTGAGGGGTGTAGTGTGGGAAAACCTGCTACTACATATGCGCTAGAAACAAAGGGGACGACGGTGATTGACGAAGAAATTGGAAAGAATTTGGATTAACAGAGAAGAGATTTGGAAAAGATACTCAAGAATTCATTGAAAAAGAAAGATGGCTAGAAGAAGAAATATACAAGAGCAACCAACGATTGTAAGAAGAAGTGGAAGACTTCTTTGGAGAAAGGAGGAATGAAACGGAGAATCATCAAGGATGAATAGGAGAAACGATGGAGAAGATCCAAAATCACCCACCAATCTCCCCGGTAGCAAACACGGTGAGGATTATGATAGAGTAAGTGTACATACTTGGAGATCGATTCGAAGACGAGAGAGAAGAGGAGCGGCGGTTGGTGGACAATGGACAAGGAGGAGGAGCAAGCAAAGAAATGAATGGAGAAATGAATCCGGTGAAGAAATCGCAGCATTAGAAAGATTGAGACAAACAATACACGAGGGAGAGACGGCTAGAGCGGAGGAGCGAGCAAACTTGACAAGACGAGAACCATGAATTGAGGATGGAAAACATGAGGTTGCAAAACGGGAGATCTAGAAGTAGCGTGAGATCAAGTTCAAGGTCGAATGGAGAAGAAAGAAGAAGAGTTTTACCAACAGAAAGCACCAATGAAGAAACACAAAATCCGAATATAGAGCATGGCGAGAGAAGAGGAGAAATAGAAGATCGTTATATTCCTCGGCCAGAAAATCTTCAAAATGAGCGGAATAGGAAAATCAAAGAAACATGCAACTCC
>JAJJWW010002410.1:0-50076 GCA_023531295.1 Papaver armeniacum
AAAATAATTAGGGCCCCTAGTTACAGGACAAAAAAAGATCATGAAATACTAATTAGGGGTTATCCCTTATCCCCATTTTTTTTTAAATAGCTAAACTACCTAATCATTAGTTGTAATTAGTAATTAAGTTAAGTTAATTAATTGGTAATTAAATTTGTTAGATTAAAATCATATTTGAGGATTAAATTTTTGATAATAGAAAAATTGTGTTGATGATGAGATTGTCTCATCTAATCCTATGGATTGGATGTTTGATGAAGAGATGTTAATAGAGGAAGCTTTGATAATTGTTGCAAATGAAGATCCTTTTGCTCGGAATGAAGGAACCAATACTCAAAATGAAGAACCCAAAGCTCTAAACAATCAGGTAAATTTTCTATACTCTTCAAATCGCATGAATGGTGCTCCAAGTTGTCGATTCATGGTCACTATACAGCAGCTCAGTGTGAGAGTCGTTAGGTCGAGTGTATATTAATCGAACGACCCTTACGAGTCGTTAGTGACTTAGCACAAAAATATACGATTCCAATATGCAGGTTATGAAAAATCGTCCACCAAGTTTGAAAACATTGACGACTCCAATCTGCAGTTATGAAAAATCGTTCATCAAGTTTGAAAAAGATGACAACTCAATCTTTTAGGTCATCTAGAGTCGTTAACTCAATATATTTAGGACCCAACGACTAAAAAAACTTTTACTCTCTGTAGCTTTCACTCTAAGGGTCGTTAGTTTAGCATTACTATAAATGGACGAGCCTTTCATATTAAACGAGAGTCGTTGTTCCATACGTCTCTAATATTGTCGACTCATACTTTTTTTTTTTTTAATAATTTCTGATTTCATAGCAACATTTCATTGAATCCTAAAAGTCATACATCTTTCATAGGGTTAAATACAATACATGATAACGATGCACTTCTACACTCAATCATAAAGCATGTAATTATACATGGTTCCATTGAAGATAAAGTAGCAATCGTATAACTCAAAATTTTTCCCACAAAGTTCCTCGCAGTATCCATACGCCTTCTTCATCTGAAAACGCAAACGCAAACATACTTCTTCTTCTTCATCGCTTGGGGTTGTAGATATAACGCCAGATGATGAAGACGACTGATATAGAGGAATTAACACATGGTTCTCTGGGTTGGCGGATAATTAAGGCTACCTCACTCTGTGTTTTCCTCGTAATAGACCGCATTTAGGTATTTTTGGTTGTGTGGAGGTCCGGATGGAGGAGTTACCAAGACATTCTTATCATTTTATTCTTGTTAACAAAGGCCAACAACAAAAATATTTAAGAATCGTGGAAAAATTCCTAAAATAAACGACTCTTACAAAAACAAACGACTCCATGTATATCATTAAGTTAATGCTTAACGATTCAAGCAATTTTCTTAACGGTTCTTCTTATTTTTGAGACAGAAGACCAAATATGTGTGGTGTAGAGTCGTTTACTTCTAAAATTGGTCGTCCACAAAAGTCGCTAACATATTCCAATTATGTGGGGCGACTTTTTCATTATTTGGGAAAGAGTGGTGGTTTTTGGAAAATCACGGAGTCGTTGATTAATAAAAATGGTCGTCAGAATAAATCACACAAGGGTCGTTTTCACCCTAAACAATTGGTTAACGATTTCTTGATGATTTCAACACGCATGTCAAAAAATCATTAACGAAAAACAATTGGTTAACGATTCTAACTTAAAAAAATACTACAAAGAGGAATCGTTTTCTCTCGCCACCCTAATGGTTGGCGATTTCTCCAAAGTCCAACATGCATATCAAAATCGTTAACCAAACATGAAAAACTCATTAAGCAAAGATGAAAAATCGTTAGACATTCAAACTTAGTGATTAACGACTACCATTCCGAGAAATCGATTTCTCGATTCAAACCCTAATTTTCAGCAAAAGAACATCAAATTAAACTAAAACCCAAGTTAGAGTAGGGGTTTTAAAGGACATACCATCTAATTGGAGCCATTTGTTTCATTGATGAGCCTGATGAAAAAAATTTCTCCACGGTGCCGTTAATGGAGGATGAGGAACTGATAGAGGGAGGGTAGAGGAGAAGAAGAAAGGTATTGTGTTAGATTGAAATGGAGGCCTAGCTTAAGTCTTAATAGGATTTTAGAGTTATTTTTATGAGAAGGGTAAAATGGAACTTTCACCATCATTTTGGAAGCCCCTTAACTTTTCTGGTGTGGGTATAAATTTGGTGAGGCCCCCAATTATTTTCCAGGGCCCCCAATTAAGCCTTGAATTATATGGCTAGTCATGATGTGAATGTCATAGTGGGGGATTTTCTTTTCCATAGGACTGAGGTTGTCATTTAAAAAGGGGTTGGGTCCAACTTGTTGTCAGGATTCCATCTAATTCTTGTAAAAATTTTCCTCGTCTAATTAATAAAGTTAGTTTAAAAAAAAGTAAAAATAAAAAAAAAAGTAGTATGACTCCTATCAACATAAATGACGGTGCACGATTACGGTTTGAGTTTTGATTTTTCCACTTTGGGTGAACTTGGTGATGATTTTATTGTCTTTTGAAGAGGTTGAAGAATTGTTTAGAAATCCTAAAATTGGAAACATTCTATTCAATAGGGTAAACATCGCGATTCAAAAGGGTATTGGAACTCGGATTATTCCTAGGCTTTCAACTAATTTTTGTGTAATAATTATGTGATGTGTCCGAATGTGTCCTAATTTAGTATGTTTTCGTTATTATTTACGAAAATCAAAAATGCATGTTCGTCAGTTTATTGTAAGAAACCTTATATAAAGGTGGTAGTTGTGATCGGTGATGACATGGAATGAATAAGTTTGTTGAGAGATCCTCTCGAGAGTTTGATTGCACTCTAACGTGAACACGGGGGAGGTTTTAGGAGTTTCCCTAAGAAAACTCATATGTTCCTATAAAGATGGTCTTCCATACAACGCCATATTTTCAATGAAGTGTTTGTTGCAAGATTGTAGTGAAGAATTGGTGCTATATAATATTCTCGGTGAAGAAGCCAGGATTTTCTCAGTTTCTAATCAAGAAAAAACGAAAGATTTGCGGTTCAAAGATTCGATCCAAATTGGTATATATCTTATTAGTTTTGTCGAGAGTTTGCAAATATTGAAACACAATTTTTTTCTTGTATTGAAAGGTTAAAATTTGTATTGAAAAAGAAAGATATTAAGGTAAAGGAAATGCACATGGGCCATAATACAAAGATCCGAAGATAAATCTCCAAAAAACAAGAAAAGCTACAAAGCAAAGCTGCTGCTGACAAGCAAAATCAAAAGCCAAAGTCAAGCAAGCTAAAACCAAAATACAACTCTCTAAGAAAATGGACCAAAAGCAAGATTAATTGAAAAGGAAGTAGAAGCACCAAGCAACTATATCATTTTTCTTTGTCGACTTCTCGTGACCTCCGGCAGCTTGTCATTGATAGGCTCGTCCTTCCACCCTAGTTTTCCAAGCTCCCTCTCCTTTCTAGATTTCAAAAATTTTTCGTTCAACTCATCAATGTTGTTCCTGTTTGGCTATTTCTTGTTAGGATCGTTTATCAAAGCTGAAATTTTTTCAACCCGTTGCGCATTTAAATCCCTTGAAGCATTCGAAGCCTTGCCATGATCATCTTCTTGTACATCGCCTGGTTCAAACAGATGCACTAAATCCATATCATCCAAAAAATCGATTTTTAATAATGGGAATATGGGCCTCGTAGGGTCTTCTTCTTTATTCTTTGCTCTTTCTCAAAAGATTCATTTCCAATAAAAGAGCCTAGTGTCTAATATGCTAAAAGGATTTGAATGCCTAATTTTCTCAACGGTGGGCACATCTTCAGTTCTCCTTGCATTCTTCATTTTGCTAGAATAAGCAACCCATTCCTCTTCAATAGGACGAGTCTCGTTTTCCAGATTTCACAATCATTTCACTCAATCCAATTTGAAAATAATTTCTTTTACGGATTGAACAAACTCTTGCGCATTCTCCTTTGTGATCAATTCTCTCCAGATATTGTCATTATCAATAACATGGAGATCATCATTCACAATTGAAGCCCCAATAGTTGCTTGATTTCCCTTACCTTTCGAGTTCTCGGTGGGGTTTAATTCACCCTCTGTAGAGATTGATTTGGTCTTGGGAACCCAATTTTTTGATAGCTTTTGGAGCAGGATTTGATCTGCAATTCTCACTATTATGACCAAAACTCTTGCAATAAGAACAAGCCTTAGGTTTCCATGGGTATTCAATTTAACTTCGTACTTGTCATATTGAAACACAGTTGTTTTCTTAAAAACAATTGATATATTTTGTTCGTACTAAAATATATATATTCATGCTAGATTTTCTCCTGGTTTATAACATTTCTTTTCGTAACTTTGATTTTCAATTACGTGAAACTATATGGTTCATAGATTCAAAATTAGTTTGATTTCTTAAAAAAAAAAAAAGAGAAATGGTGTGTCAACATGGTTGTGTGGATTGTACTCGTATTGAAATTCAAAAAATTGTGCATCGAGATGAAGCAGGAAATTCATGATATGGGAGAAACAATGAGAGCCCAATGTGCTTATGATCGATCCATGGTTGAATGTAGAAGACAAGGATGTCGTTATTTAACCGAAGTTCTTTGATTTCTTCGATGAGAAAAAGTGAGATAACTCGCACTAAATTCAGGAATCCTTCTTCATTTGATATATTGAAGATTTCTTTCCCATATTCAAGAGCAATTTGAAGAATCTATCCTCAAATACATGATTCTGTGGATGACAAAGACTACAAGAACTTTCATGACTTTTTCCAAAAGTTGCAAAAAGCATGGAATTGGACAAACAAGATAGATCTTCATGTTTTATGTTATGGTTCCATTTATTTGGACAAAGGAGACCAGTTTTTCGGAGCAACTTATCAAGTAGGAACGACTTTATCCGATGGGCATTTTCCTTGCAGTGTTAAGAGTACTTGGAGAAGCCAACAACCATCAATATATTAATGATCTTTCTATATTTATTGAAGTGATCAAGTCTAGAAAGAAAATGTACAGTAGGGTAGACAATTTCTGAACTTACAACCTTGAGGACAAGGTCGAATTTTGGAGGGAAGGAATGTTTTGTGTGTGAATGTGTCATGAATTTAGTATGTTTTCGTTATTATTTATTAGGATTATCACAAAATGCAGTTATGATAACTGATCGTCAGTTTATTGTAAGAAACCTTATATAAAGGCTGTAGTTGTAATCGTTGATGGCATGGAATGAATATGTTTGCACTCTAACGTGATCACATGAGGTTTTAGGAGTTTCCCTCGAAGAAAACTCATCTGTTACGCAAGCACGTAACAAATTCTTTTATACTCCCTCCGTCCCACCATTAAGTGACCTAATTTAAGTTTGCACAATTTTTTAGACAAGCAAGAAAAATAGTACTTTTAAGCATTTTTTACAATTATACCCTTATGGATAATAACTAGTGAAATTTAAAAAATGATTTATTTCTCAAACCACACCACGGATGTTCGCGAACTTTATTCCATTAAAAAACATTTTAAAACACCTACGTAACGAATATAAACATGCCTATCAAATTATGCATATTTCTTATAATTTGTATAGTTAACTAAAAGGATAATTTTAAAAATACTTCCTTGTTTAGTGATATAGGTCATTTATTAGTGGGACAAAATGTAAAATCAAATAGGTCATTTAATAGTGGGACGGAGGGAGTATTTTAGAAAGAAAAAAAAAAAGCCATCTGGTTTAGGACAAAGATGAGTATTTGGTGTGGGACTGTCAAGGAATTAACATTCTAAACAATCAAGTTAAAGACTTCACTTCGGATCAAGCATGACAAAGAAAAGGAGATACACAAATAGCGATCGGCATTACAACTTAGCATCTGAAATTAACAGCCTGAATAGCTAGCTAGACTTTCTTATTTGAGCAGTGTTTGGATGTTATCTATCTCTGAAGATATTCTATTTCAGTTGCAAGAAGATGCAAAACATGTAATCCCTGAAAGTTAATCAATAAAATTTCTAGCTTGAGAATTAAAATAAAAATAAATTTCACGCATCGAGAAATAAAAATAAAAATAGTGTCTACAAAAGAGGTAATTTAACTGATCTTAAAGTGCATCAATCCAAGAAATCTTAACATACATAGCAAATACTAAAATCTAAACTAAAAACTGGAAATTAAAAAATGTGGTGCGAATCATGAGTTCCACTATCGGCGCTTCAATCCCCGTGGTTGTGGTTCTATGCGGATTTCCGTAGGTGCTGGATTAACGTCATACCTTTTTCTGAATCTACACTTTTCTCCAAGAGCTTTCAGCGATACAAAGGTGTTCACGTGAGGAGTAACATTGCGAAATACATTACGAAATTCGTTACCTGTAAGCTTTACCATGGATCCAGTTTGTGGATTATAAGAGATGAGAACAGCAGAGCCAACAGCGTAGCCGACCAGTAGAATTTCACCATCATTATTAAGGGCGCACAGCTCTACTCCACGTCTAAATGGTATGCTGAACTCCTTAATCCAGTTCAAGGTGTCAAAATCGTCCTGCTCGTTCACGCCAAAACTTACGCTTACCCCTTTCTTCCTTAAGAACCATATGTCTAATCTTTCGATTGCATAAACAAAACACAAGCATCCTCCCAATACCTTAAGTTTGGAACGGTTCTGCCTACTTACAGCAGGGTTAGAAAATGGTGATGGGAGCAAGTATAGGTTCTCGGTATTCAAATCAAAGGATACAATCTTGTCTTCATCGTTAAGCCAATGAAGTGCTCCGTTCGCCAACGTACCAAATGGGGATCGATTACTAGATATACCGCGAGAAGGTCGCAGTGAGTAAGCGGTTTCTCCTATGTCTCTCCAACCACTGCCACTCCCTAGAGTATATACCTTGACATGCCCTAAAGGTTGGTTCTGGATATAGCATATTTCTACAATTTTGTACTTATTAGCAGAAGGATGGTAACCAAAACCACACACCATAGCCTCAACCTTTTCGTCGCATTTAACATTCAGCCTTGGAAGATTTACGTACTCACTGGTGACAGGGTTGCAAATACAGCTGGGTTCATGGACACCAAAATGATTGGTTTCAGAAAAGCAAATCAAGCCGTTACATGACCCAACAACTAATTTACTCTTAGTGGGAGGCTGGTTGACCCTTCTAAGTTTAAAACTATCCTGGTTCTGATACTCTCCGTAGTAAATTTGGTGTCCGTTTTGCAGCGGAAACTTTAAGCTAAAAAGTAAGCCAACGGGAACATTAACAGCAGTATGAGAAGAAAGACTTGAGAAACTATTACCATCAGACTGTGATACTCGTTGCAAATGTAGATGAGGATCGGAAGGAGGACCAATTAGGTCTCTCCACCCAGTGCAAACTTCTCTGCATTGTATGACTTCATCAGTGGGTAAGCGAGAAAGTATCTCCAATGTAAGTTCTGATGGGAGAAACCTCTCCATGTTTATATACACCTCTTGGCGAATTTTCGCATTTTCTCTTTGGTCCCAAGACATGTGTGATAGTTTGTTGTTACTTGAAAAATGTCCTTTCCCCGCCTCTTCTTTTCCTCCTGAAAGTTGTAGAGCAATAATGTAAGAACCATGACTATTGCAAAACCAACATACTTCTACAGAAGAAGGCAATAACTAGTTTTTAGTACGCTAAGAGCATCCATAGTGGGAGACTAAAAACCAGAGTAAAGATCAAACAGCAGACGCAGTGGAGAGGGAGTAAAGATCAAAGACCAGACTAAAACTAAAAACCAGGACCAAATATAATCTTTAGTTTGGTTTTAGTCGGGCGTAACTTTAAATTCTGACCCGAACAGTGCGTAATTTATAACTCCTTTGACGATAAAAGACAAAAAAAAAAAAATGGGGCGCAACTAAGAGTTAAACCTGATTGGGGCATAACTCAAAGTTACGCCTGAATAAAAAAAAATAAAAAATTAATGGGGCGCAACTTAAAGTTACGCCTGATTCATGCGCAACTTTAAGTTGCGCCCCACCAATTTTACTCCTTCCCCCGTAGTGTTTGAACACCTACTAAATCCAAAATTTGGTCTTTTTTTTTGCTCTTTAGTCTTTGGTTTTGATCGCAACACCGCAGATTACTCCGAACCTTGAAAATTTGCATGAACTTGTCAGAGGAGACCTACCCATACAGTGTTTAATTAAACTTTAACTTATTGGTTCATATCACCTTCACGTTCAATTTCCTATACCATTATACATTTTTATAACAACCCTGTTTGTGTAACCGTGGTGATGTTTATGTCCAGAAACAATCAACTAATAATGTTGTCATATCTATTATGACAAAAACAGGTAAACCTCACTTTACTTCCAGAGAGAAAGCACACCAGTAAAAATATTCATGAAAAACTAAACATCAATGGTTATCGAGGTTAACTTTATATCAAAACATAAAGAATTTCGATTAAATAACAATAAAAAAATATATAAGGAAATACATTTTTAAGCAACCCAAGATATCATGATAATGTTTTAAAAGAAATTATATCCGGTGGAGTCATTTTATCAAACAATATAAAATCTATCACCACATGCTCCACATCCAAGCAATTTCCCAATAGAAAAATCATACAAAACCGAAGTATGTAGAAAGAAAATAAGAACAGAAACACATACCCTTAAAGCCTTAACAGGTCGGTACTCGAATATTCATTTTCCTCTGTGTTCTTCTTCTTTTCCTCTGTAAAAGGTAGTTAGGGTTTTGATTTATAGGGATAAAAGAAGCTCTTATGGATCATATATTTTAGGTAGGTGGTTACCTATTTATGAGGGGGGATATTAGATTTTATTTTTATTTTTTCGATTTAAATTCCCTCTTGACTTCCTCCATCTTTGTATAGTCAAGGGTGATAATAACCAATTCAGGCATAAAATTAATTAACGGCCAGATGCCAAACGCAAGTATTAACATCGCCCATTCAGGCATAAATTCATTCTTTTTTTATACACTCCTGGCTGTGAAATTGTTGGAGGCTGGGGATAGTCCACTAAAGAACGTGGAGTAGCGCATGAAATGACACATGATAATGAGATATTAGTTGGGATATATTAAGATTTGGTCGCGAACGTGTTTTTTTTTTTTTTTTTTTTTTTTGATAGGAAAGAAAATACATTATCTCAAACTAAATTTTACATAACAGGAATATTTCATGAGATCTCCAAATTCGTGAGCGGAGACTCGATCCGCTGACCTCCTACTTGAAAGTCAGGTTCCTGGTCAACTGAGCTAACCCTACTAAGACGAAGGTACGAAATGACCGTTTGATTTGTTAGGATTTGTTAGTTAGTGGAGTAGGGCAGAGAGTACTTTTTTTTACTGACGCCCACGTTATAGTAACTCCCCGACTCAGGCGAACGCAATAACAAAACCATTGGCCATGAACAATGCCAAACAGAAACTCACAGAGAGGAACGATAAAAGAGAAAAACAATCAACAAACAGTAATTTAACTGATGTAAATGTGCATCATCAATCCGAAGAAATCTCAACATAGCAAATAATAAAAGTCTGAAATTCATTGAATAATCGAAACTTAAGACCAAAAAAAAAAAAAAAATCTATTGCCAGTACATAAATGAAAATTAGTGTTTCCGATCATATGAGTTCCAGTATGAATACAACTACCTGAAACACAATGAAAAAGGTTTATGCATCAATCTCTCCGTTATCCTCAGTCTGTATTTCTACGAAGATTTCTCGTTGCACTGGATTTGTGAGGAAATACATGAGAATTTCCTTATCTGTAAGCCTTTTCAAGACTGCAGTTTCTGGATCATAACAAAAGAGACTAGAATTGTAGCGAAGTAGAACTTCACCACTATTTGTAAGGGCACACGGCACTGCGTCACGTCCAATTGGTATGCTAAACTCCTTAACCCAGAACAACGACTCGTAATCATCCTGCTCATTCACGTTAAATCCACTGTTTTCCCCTATTTTAACTAATAGCCATATGTCTAATAAGTCACCTTCCTTTGCATGAACAAAACACAAGCATCCACCCAGTACCACAAGTTTAAAACTGTCCCACACACTTATAACCCGGCCGTCACTAGGTGGTGTTCGGAGCAAGTATAGGTTCTCCTTAGCCAAATCAAAGGACACAATATTGTATACCTTGTCATGCCAATGAAGTGCTCCATTTGCCAATGTACCAAATGGGGATCGATAACTAGAAATACCCTGAAAAGAGTCTCTTGTAGGTCGCAATGAGTAAGAGGTTTCTCCTATGTCTCTCCAACCACTGCCACTGGCTGCCTAGGGTGTATACCTTGACCCGCCCTAAAGGTTGGCTTTGGATATAGCAAATTTTCACGATTTTATACTTGTTAGTAGAAGGATGGTAACCAAAACCACACACCATAGCATCGAATTCACTGTCACTCTCGCTTTTAACATTTAGCCTTGGAAAATTTGCGTAATCTCCAGTGACAGGGTTAGAAATATAGCTAGGTTCATGGACACCAAAATGACTAGTCTCAGAAAAGCAAATCAACCCTTTACATGAACCAACTATTGACTTACTAACAAAGGAAGGCTGGTTGATCCTTCTAAGTTTAGTAGTAGGCTGGTTCTGATACTCTCCATAGTAAGTATTGTTACTATTTTCCTGCTTAAATATAAAGCTCAAAAGTAACCCTATCGTAGGCGTAGCATTATGAGAAGAAAGACTTGACAAACTGTTACCATTACCCTGTGATAATCGTTGCAAGTGGATATTAGTAAAGGCAGGATGACGAAGAATGTCTCTCCATGCTCTACACACCTTTCTACTCATATGTGGGAGCTGCTTCCATATGCAATCTGTTGGATACTCTGGGAGGAGCGAAACAATAGATGTTTCAATGGTATAGAAAAAGACCAAAGAGGATTATCTTGGATATCAAAGCGGTTTTGTTGTATTGGTCAATTCCAGTAAAACCTCTTAGAGGTTTTAGATTTCAGGATTTGGTATTCAAATGGGCTGACCTCATGTGAAAGTAGAGCTTCCTCTCTTGTTTGCGGTTGTTAGAACCTTGGTTTGATTTATGGTTGTCCCTAACATCTAGTTTTTCCCTTCTTTTCTTTTGGTTGCATGGCTGGTACGTTCGGCAACTTGTAATCACTCTTATTCTTATTCTTTTATTATATTATACTACGTGGAAATTTACGAGAACTCATGTTTGGTTCCTCTCTCTTCTAAAAACCCATCATTAAGATAGTATATATCTGTAGCCCAAAATACAAGATGGACGGCTAAGATTACTAGTTTCAGATTAGATTTAGGTTTACATATTTTAAGTGAGACTAAATTAACCTTTACAATTTACTGTTTATTAAGAAATTATTAGTGTAACTAATTCCATTTTAACCGGTCAACTAAGTAGTCACGAGCGTTTTTTTTTTTTTTTGGCGACAGTTTCTCCTTTTATTATCAAACTTTAGGTTAGTTAATTGATTCGTTCTTTCTTAATTTTCTTCAGCTTTTTTTTTTCCGTTTTTCGTGGTAAAGGGTTTGGTTAAGGAAAAGAATTTGAGGAGTTTTCTCCCTCTCAAAACAAATTCTCATTATTAGATCTCTGATATGATTGTGCAACTCGCACCAATAAGCTGTTTGTACCAGGAAGAAAGGAATCAGTAATAGCAGCTATCGAAGATGGTGCCTCTGCACTACACCAAATCCAGGATTTCCTAATGGAAGTAAAGTGTTACTGAAAAATACAAGCTAATTTCCCTAACTAAGAAAAATGGTTATCAATTGGGTGTTATATAATGTGTTAGAATTTTGCCTAACTCTTTTAATCCATTAGGGAAATCAAATAGCCTAACACTTGATTTTCATTACAATATTTATCCTAACTACTAACATCTTACCCTTGATATTTACTTTCTAATGTAGAGATTGTGTTATAATTTTTCCTAACCCTTTCTATAACTATTAACATGGCCACTAAGAAAATGACATGTGTCTTTATGTTTCATAATTTTGCAATACAATATTTCCGTCAGAGAGTGTCAGAAAGATGGCAGTTTCAGGTGGCCGGACCTGTAATTTACCGGTCACCAGAAATTTTCAGGTGACCGGGACCTGAAAAGGTCCGGTCACCTGATTATAAATATTACTTTTGAACCTTCTAGCATCCATCCATGAACACTTAAGTAATTAAGAAAAAAGGGTTGAACACAGGAAAAACACATGTATTACGTAATCATAATCAAGGAGCACAGAACACGTCCTTAAGTTTACATCGAAGAACGGATGCAAAAATTACAAATTAATGAAAAAATTACAAATTAATGCAAAAAGTATTTTACAGGAAAGTGGCTGCTCGAAATGAAAGAAGGGTGCCTGGATTGTTGTTGGCAGGATGTCGGTTTCCTTTGATACTTCCCCATATCTCGCAACACAACCTGTAGCAAGGAGCAAAAAACAGTTGGTTAATTCACACATGAAACATTGAGCAAAACCTTATAAGTTGAATATGGCTTTGAGCCAAATAAGCTCATTCTGGAAAACAATTCAATAACACAACATTTGGGAACTATAAATCGATTTCCTCGTCCAGAAAACAAGAGATATTGCTCTCAGAATTACTAGCTTGTTCAACTGAAGCACACGAGATATCTCTTTCATAATTGAAGATGAAAAGAAGAACTCAAACCTTAGCAAGTAAACTGGCACAGTAGAAGTAATAGAAGGAACTGTGAGTAATGGTTCCTTATTAATCAACTGCAAAATCAACAAGAAACATAATCAGATCATATTCTACTGACTAACAGCAAACGAGCACTGAGACTCCGCAATTTGAATAATGGAATAGAAATAAAGAACTAGAAATGATGTTTCACTATATTGATTGTGATATTACCTGCTGCTACTTTTCGTATACCTTCTTTATTTCCTTGTGTGGTTGGGTTGTAGATAGGTATACAATTTACTAACCTGTTAGTCATTTACACAAAATGAGATCGACAGATATGGAGACAAGGAATTGAACACCATATCTAAAACTAAAAGACGAGAGAAACACAAACTGGATTTGAATCAGTCAGGAATCTTACGGAAGTGGTTGGGCTGGTTCAATTGAAAAACCACAGAGATGAAACTGATAGATTGTCCAAGCTGCTGCCGTTGTCACAACCAGAAAAATAAGTAGCCTAACTGCGTCATTACAGAGAGGAATTGCCACAATCCACTTGTTGCCGCTACCCAAAAAATTCCAATGCTATCACAACAATGACACTGACAAGAATCTGCAGCACACACGAGATATTGCTTTTAGAATGACTAGCGTATTCAACTGAAGCACTTGATAACGGAAAATAGACACATTTAGGGAGATAGTTAGGAGGGGTCATCAGATATCACATCTCAATCTTTCAAAAAAAAAAATTATGCTCAGATTCTGTTAAGTGATTACAAATAAAAGATTGCATGGAAGCTAACCCAAGTATCTGTCACCCACAACAATCTGTTCACATACTAACTGAAACATCGCAACATAATAATCCTCAGGAGAATTGCTTTGCGGACCAAACTTTAGAAGCCATCTATACATAATCTAATCACGACAAGTCATGATTGCAGATGTAAGATATGCTTTGGGCAATCAAATTAACCACACCAGTAGCATTATCCTTAGATGAGCTTAAACGAATAACTACTGGGAAAGGAACTACAAACTCATAATGAAATTATTAGCCTTATATCCATTGCAAAACAATAAAAGGCAAGCCAAAAGAGGGAGAATTTTACCAAATAGCAGGGAGCGATATTTGTACAGCTTCTTAACAGCACCAGCAGTAGATCCACTAACAAGCAAGCTTCGACGCATAAATTGCAGTTGTATCACATGGATTCCATGGACAAAGCTTAACCGGGATTTTCTGGAAAAAAATAACATGTATTTCATTAACTGAATGAGAAGTTTACATTCCGGACAATGACAAGGAAGAAAAGGTAAAAGTCAAATCCATAAAAATAGATCTCTATAAATGAATAATATACAAAAATACTGAAGACAATACAAATACAAGGCCTCACCTGTCAGCATTGGTTAGGTCTTCCAGTTGTATGCGTTTAATCATTCATCTGAAATATCAACAAGAAAAAACATCAAAACCGCTATTAAACCACAAACACAGCTTAACAAACACAAATCCTATTAATTTAAAATAGATATAGCAGACCTGTATTTGCTTAAATCTTGGAGGCCAATGATTAATGGCTTCATCTACATAAGTTAGTTCATCCAAAATCTTCCCTGCTCACCACCTTCTTGTGTTTCAAGTTGAATTTATCTGGTTTCAGAGAGGGGGGTTAGAGAGGTTAAGTAGCAGATCAGAGTACTTATTCTACTTCACAATTCAAACACACATATTAACCATAGGTCCACAGAGATAGCATTCATTCCACAAATGCCAACTTTCTTAAAGATGATAAGATTTAAAGACTTTACTCAAAATCTAGAGAAACCAGAAAAAATTTGTAATAACCTTAAGAATCATCTTCCTCACCCACAAGAAATTTTCCCCCAAATTTCCCCACAAGATAACATCTGCATCATTCAACAAACGAAGTTAACACCAAAAACCCTATAATTCTAATTAGCTACGAAAACAGTCAAGACCACTGATGCTAATGGTAAAAAAGTTACCAGAAAATACCAATTCATTGATGTCGATGCTTTGAGTTGTTGAGGAATTGGAAATAACCTAAAATGGAAACCCATCTTTAGGCGTGAAATCTGCATAATACACGCTCAAACAGTTCAGAATCATGAAACAATCGTTATCAACCAGGGAAAAAACAAAATAAACTACGAAAGAACAGGTTAACCTATACAGATTTAGAAGATCACAAAAACCCTAGATTTTGCTTCAATCAGTGAGTTTAAGTTCTTAATAACTCCCAAAGTTCATATCCAATGCCATGTATGTCATCACTGCTTTACATACTTGTAGTTCATGTTAATTAGACTTCGATTTGGAAATTTTGTTAGGAAGAGAGGGTTTTGGAGTAGAGGCGGAGTTAGAGAGGAGAACAGACGGAGAAAGAGAAAAGAAAGAAGAGAAAGAGGGAAGTGAGATGAGAAATCACCTTGAGGTTTTTGTATAAAATATTTTGGACGGTTGAGATGAATTTTCATACGGATTGTGGTGATATCTAACGGTGGACAACTGGTTCTGGATACTCATACAGATTGAGAAAGTGTGTTTCTTTTCAAGACAAAGTGTGTTTCTTCTCAACCTTCGTCAAGGCAAAAATCGATAGACTACATATAAATCAGAATAAATTTGGATATTGTTATCGAGCTTCGATTATACATAAATCCGAAGAATATATAAGAATGAATCAAAAGAAAGAAAAATGAAATCGATGAATTGTAGTTGCATTAGGGGAAGTGTGTTTTCTTTGTGCTTTTGTGCTTTCTGTTTGTGCTTCCGGTTGGAATTTAGACGAGTCACATAGGTCATAAAAGTAATTTCTGACTAGTCATACATTTCATGAAGTAGCTTTAGTGTATGATACATCATCGAAATCGATAAATATGAAGCTCTAGGAGGGTTCTGTCTTCAAACTTAGCATGTTACATCATCGAAATCGATAAATATGAAGCTCGGTGTTGGTTCGAACTTCAAATTCGGTATAACGACAAACAAACTATGAACCACGTAGCTCCGAGAAGGTTCTGACTTCAAACTTAGCAGGATACGTCATCGAAATCGATAAATATGAAGCTTGGTGTTGATTCGAACTTCAATTGTGGTATAATGACAAACAAACTATGAACCAAGAAACTCCAGGAGGGTTCGAGCTTCAAACTTAGCATGATACATCATCCGAAATCGATAAATCAAGCCGTTGTCGATTCAAACTTCGAATGTGGTATAATGGCAAACAAAATATGAACCACAAAGCTCCGGGAGGGTTCCGACTTCAAACTTAGTAGGATACATCATTGAAATCGATAAATATGAAGCTCGGTATTGATTCAAACTTCAAATGTAGTATAACGACAAACAAACTATGAACTAATAAGCTACAGGAGGGTTCCAACTTCAAACTTAGCATGATACATTATCGAAAATCGATAAATATGAAGCTCAGTGTCGATTCGAACTTCAAAGGTGGTATAACGACAAACAAACTATGAACCACGAAGCTTCGGGAGGGTTCTGACTTCAAACTTAGCATGATACATCCTCGAAATCAATAAATATGAAGCTCAGTGTCGATTCGAACTTCAAATTCGGTATAACGACAAAAGTAATAGAAACGAGTATCAACCTTCGTCCCAGACAAAAATCCAAATAACGTATACGAGGATGAATATGAATTAACGAAATGGATTTGTGAAATAATGTGGAATATCCTGGTAAATAGAAAAAATTGAGTTCCGAAAATTAATTTATACAAATGACTCCGACTTTAGGAATTGAACATTCGATAACTTTGATAATTATCATGGTCAAAAATATATAAAGCATGAGTTTCAGATAATGAATTGTTTAAGAACAAGATTTTGAGAAAGGTCGAACACTCATCCATGAATGTATTTTGGATTGTACAAATATCGAAAGGATATTATTGAATTAAGGTATGCGTACCTGGATCAAGAAGTAATTTTTGGATCACCGTGGTCAATTATAATTCTAATCAAGTCTAAATAATGAAAACTCGATTTTGACAGACGTAAATACGTAAAATCGGTAGATTTTTGGGTCACTAATCCATTTTTGGCGCAAATCTAATTGGGTTGCATACTATGGAATATTCAATTTGATAACAGCTAACTTGAGTCGTCATGAGGACATATCAAATTGAGTTGCACATTTCTAGACTACATATTAGGTTTTGGATACCAAGGTCGATCTAATTTCTTATAGGAAGTCTATAATAAAAACAAGATTGAGGAAATAGACACTAGCAAACAAAATCAGTAATTTCGAATCATTAATCAATTTCTGAGACAAGAATCAAATTTTGTTAATCAGAGATCGGTCAAGGCATGTTTTGGTCCACACTGCAAACAAAATAGAAAGATTTCGAGTTACTAATCAATTTTTGAGACACAAATCTGATTTTGTTATAAACACGGATGTTTTGTTGGATAACAACACAAACTTGTGTCTTCAAGATATTATTAGAATGAGATGCACTTGTCTAAACCAAATAGTAGGTTTCGGATAACAAGGCCAATCTGATTTCTATCCAGGAATCCATTTTTAAAACGAGGTTGAGGAAATGGAAGTAACTGCACAAAATTGGAAGATTTCGAGTCACTGATCAATTTCTTAGATACGAATTACAAATTCATTGAAGGTTTGTGACAAAAATGTATTTACTAAACTCTGTTTGAATGTATAAACTGGTTACATTTTTTGTTACAGTTGGTTCAATTAACAAAACTCAAAACTAGCTCAGTTCGACCTAGATCATGCGTGATGAAAGAGATTAGCACTGATAAATAGACAAGATAGAGTGAACTGTGCGTGATTCGAACACGCAAACCGACGTTGGGTTGACGTGCTACCATTGCACCACAAGTTCTGGGTTATGTTCTGTATGTGAGTTTCAATATTTCTAAGGATTTTAGATAAAGTTATATAGATAGAGGTTAAGGAAAGTAGATAAAGGGAGCAATACTTGTACACATACACAACTACTGTGGTACATATGCTAATGCCTGCCTACCCAAGTGATAAAAATAAATGACGGACATCAAATCAAGCTGCCAGAAAAAAAGAAAAATAGAGTTGCAAGTCCAGAATCAGTAAAGAAGACAATCTGCAACTTGACATGTTTCAGATTGCCACGTTTTCCAATGCAACAAGTAAAAATGCAGAACCCATACTAACCTCAAGAAATCTTACCATCAAACTAGCCCCTTCACCAACCTTGACCAAACTAACATGCTTTATCATTTGTATCCGGTATCCACACCATCAAACTATAGCCACGTTGCTAAGTTTAACCAAACTAACATGCTGTATCATTTGTATCCAGTATCCCCACTTTTAAGTGTAGAACGACCATTTAACACATAGGTCGTAAGGGATATACAAAACAAGTAAAAACTGATTCTTAAGATTAATCGAGCCTAGACAAACAACAGTCACTTAGCACTATTGCTAAAGAATATCGTCCAAAATCTGGATACGAGAATATCCAATCTATTTGGATAATTAAAGTTTCTGAAAAATCACTAGAGAATGTTAAAGTAAAACGAGCATAATATAAAGATGAAGGGCTTTTCACCTAGCTAGTATCACAACACAAACATAAACTAGAGAAATAATGACGCACCTTTGATTTCTTCAACCTGTATTTGTTCTCTGCACACCAAGCTATATCCAGAGCTACGTCCTTGCTTTGAAGAGCATCAATAACCTCCTTCGCATCGCAGAAGACATCAATGTCAACAAGATCCTGTAGGAGAATTCTGATAAGTATCTTCAACAGAAAATGCAAATGAGAAGCAAGGTGTTACTCTTATAAAAATATTTCGTCATACATTTTACTGGAACTTCTCATATTGTTCAACTTTACCAAAACCAAGTTGGAATCTGGACAAATTTTGATTCCACTTCCTACCTTCACCCAGTCACAGTAGAACACGGTCTCATGAAAAGTAGTATAATCCAATTCTAGGGTTTGGTTAATCACTCCATACCACTTTGATAGGTGAGTTTCAGGAGATTTAAACGTGGTGTATGCCTCTACGCAGACACCACTATCTTGACTATCATGGTCTTCTTCATAAGATCTAGGAGAAAACATAAAACCATTTACGCGAATGTGACAAGTCAAAACATAAAACCACTATCTTGAGTATCATGGTCCTCTATGCAAATGTGACAAGTCAACCAAACTTTAGCTGTACAAAATAACATTTCACCCATTACCGTCACTTATAATTTGGCAGATTCACTAAAATAGAAAACCAAAACGAATTATTGACAACATGTGTTTTATACACCCACGTTTGTAGTTAAGTGAAGGACTCTTTTTTTTTGATGTTTCTAAAAATTCCTGACCTGGGCGATAGAATAGAGAGCTCCTCTGCTTTCTCTACAATATACAAAGTTATCTGTTTCCATCCAACCTCTCTTTTCTGAAAAATCAAAATTAACCACATTAGCATCTCATCTGGTGTGAAAGAAAGCAAGTAAAGTCTCACGATAGCTAATGGCATCTTTAGATATAGATTTATGCAGAGAATGTTTCTATATAAATAATTAAGTATAAGATGTTAACTAGTATTGAATTTTTAATGCTGGTTTTAAAAGTTTGAACATACAAATCCAGCCCTCTTTGTGGACAATTTTGACAAAAGCTCTCATTCATTTTTGTTTATGAAATGCATGTCCCTTTTTTTTTTCCTAATTCACAAATTTTATTAATGGATAGCCAAAAGATCGAAAAGAAGACAGCTTAAAAAAGCAAGCTACTCCGACAAACAAATAAATCAATTACTTCCCTATAACTATTATGTTTAAGCACATCCAGTCAGTTCTAATGGTTTCCAATGATACAAGTAAATGCGGTGAGGCAGCCTAGTACAGCAGCACTAAGAAAACCATAACCAAACACATAACGACCTATCCATACTTAGAAAAAGGGGTATACAATGAAAATGAATAACACAACTGATGCGTTTCTTAGAAGTAAAGTGATAGAATAATGCAAATAAACAGATTGGACACCAAAATGATTATGCCCCTGCATCAACCACATAATGGAGCCTGACTGATAATGAAATGCACAATTTTATCATCCTAGCTAGTGCGCAAATCAAAATTCACCTGAACAACGTAGCCAAGTCAAACTGATAAAATAGTGGCAACAAGCTAACATTTGTTGCATTATTGAACTAATGTACAATACAACCTACACGTAAATTTAGTCAATGGAACTCAGAATGCTAAACTGATCAGAAATTTATAGCTATCTTGATAAGCACGCAAATGCGACATAATTGTACCCATATTTACACTAGCTAGGACACATTAATAGGCTAATAATATCATTTTAGTGCTTTTGTAGAAATTACGAGCGAATCCGATCATCGGAAGAATAAATGGTGAAATGAAAGCTAACCGGCAAGTGCGACTAAAACCACCAGCAATTCAGTTCACCGTTGCAAGGAATGAGAAGGCCAGCCATATTCCTTTGGTAGCACCACTCACGGCTACTGAATACAGGAAGTTGTTCACTAAATTTCCATTAAATTTCTCGTTAGTGGCATTTGCAAATGTCAAGCATGTGAAGCTTCATTTTGGGTTAAAGAATAAAGTGGGACGTGGCTACTTATTCACCACATTTCTTTGTGGTAGTTTTTCAACCAAGGAGTATTCTTTTCTTTGCCAAAACAGAAATAAATTCTCCAATTCTTCATAGCAAGGTGGTGGCTTGTATTAGATCTCTTACTTAACAGCTGCCAATACCGATTTCTCAACGGTGATTTGGTTTAAGAAATACAGATGACATCGAACTGAAGTTGCAGGCAGTAATGGGTTGATTGACTGTACAGTGGCTGTTTTGAAGTCGATTGAAATGAGGGTTTGATTGTAGGAAATGGTGGAGTTTATAATCGCAAGCTGGTTGCATACTGCATTGGTTTGATTTGCGTGCTTATCATATCTCGATAAAAATATATGAGAAAATGAACTGCAAATGTTCCGACAGCATTGGACACATACGTTGGACGAACACTAACACAAGCAATAACTCATGTCAACACTACACTTGAAGTGATGACACGCATAAAGTAAGAATTGCAGTATACAAAAAAAAAATGCAAGTCCTTAAACTAAGTATGTACACATGTTCACTGACAAGAAGCAGATGCATGTGCAAACACAAAACTTTGATGTGAAATAATTGAACCTAAAATGAGCTTCGAAAGTCAAAATAGCGTGAAATATAAAAAAACTTGGCCAAAAACGTTTAGCGTCGCGAGATTTTAAAATTTGAAAAAAACCAAAATGATTAGTGCAGGGCACAATGAAAGATGAATGGGGCTGTGGATGTATATCGAAATTGAGCTTCAACACATAATTACATGAGACAAGTATTTCCTCAATGAAAGACCAATAAGCTAGTACTTCAATTTAAACACTAATTGGTCACTCTTAATTTATCTCATCTTTGTTTTCAGGTTTCACATCAAAAGCCTACCAAAACCTCGGAAGAAATCACAACTGAACTCTGTCCTGTAGCTTAAGCTAAACACTCTAAGTCTAGGGATTCTCACTAAAGTTAACTCTACCTTTGCAGGCGTTGAGCATTCCACAAATTTACCATACGTTCAATCAATCGGTTAAAGAAAGCAAACATATTTTGGGCAATATCATGCATTTAGGTTAGTCAATGTAAATCCAATTTCTAAACACAATGTTATAATAATCCAGACAACAACCAATTCATATAGCATGAAATCTGAGAGACTCATTATTAGACAATCTTAAAGCAAAAAAAAAAAAAAAAAGAAAGAAAAGAAAGAAAACCAACCTGTAATTGATCAAGTTTAGCAAAATTAGACGATTTGGGAGATCCAAATTAAACGACTAATTCCTTGATTGACTGAGATTCAATCCTCTAATTCCTTCAAATATCGTTGTTAGACGATTTGGGAGATCAAAATTAAACGCTTTGTTGGTGAAGATAATGGAGTTCTGTCGGAAAACTCAAAGATAAGATTTGGTCCTTGAAGATATCGAGTTGGGAAGTAGTCAAGTTGTTGCGGTTCCCATATCCTTTTGGTTCCAGGATATAAGTTGTTCTCAGGTTCTAGAACTGAAATTGGTTCCAAACAAAAGATTTATAAAATCCTATAATTTTATTTTACATTTTTCTAAATTTCAATTTTTTTTTTATTGTGTTAGCTATGTAAAATTGTGTTACTACTAAAAAATGACAAAGAGTTATAAAGATGGGGTGGATCTTGGTATACATGGATTTTGGGTAGGAATATTAGTAATAGTGATTTTAGTGTAAAATGTGTTAGGGATGTATAACTAATGATCTCACACTTCAAATAGTTATTTTTTTTTATGAATTAATTCCAAATTATGGTAACTATTTCTTAATTTGCTAACCCTTTATATGAGTTACTAGATTTATAATGGATCATTTGAGTTACCATAAAAAATTTAGTTAGGAATCCTATTGTTACAAAAACCCAAATTTGGTGTAGTGCTGGATGATTAGTGTATCAGGAAAAACTATAGTGGTGATTACGGGTGGTGAAGAAAGGGTGGAAATAAAATGGTGGAAGCATTTATGAGCAGGGGATTTTGAAAGCTTTAGCTATGGTGGGGTACCAAATCCTCTAGTGGAAAGTCTTGGTTAATTAAAGTTGGTGCTAGGATTGTTACTACAGATCTGTATATAATAAAATCCGAGCAATTGTAGTTGTCATTTGAGTTTTGAATCCTTGCAGCATTTGTCTCGCTAATTCCAATCTTCATTGTTTTGTCTACTGTGGTATGTCCCTATTTTTAATTAAGCTAATGGTGATCTCAATGTAGTTGTTCCTATTAAAAAAAAAAGATGATTAAATTATTGTGTATGAAATTGCAAACCAAAACGTTTGTGATTTGTGATTTTTTATCGGCGCAACAGATTATTTAATATGAAAATTGTGATTATCACCGTTTTATTTATGGAAATTAGAATTTTCACTAATTTTTAGGTGAAAAATTGGTATTTTTGCCAAAACGCTGTGAAAACTAGTCGTTTCACCAATTATATTTGTGAAAATTAGAATTTCCCAAACTTCGGCATGGTGATAATCAAGTTTTTTGGCCTAAACTTCTCATAGTGATAATTGCAAATTTACACCAAAACGTTGTGAAAGTTCGTTGTTCACCAATTGCAACCGTGAAAGTTAGAATTTTCCGAACTTGTGCATGGACATAATTGAGTTTTTGGGCCTAAACTTCCTATGTGATAATTGCATTTTTTTTTTCCTTTTTTGTCGGCTAAAAAGAATTTTAGATTTTAGTTTTTTTGAGAGAGACTAACAAACATACTTGATAAAAACGGATAAAAAGGAATTAATTTAGGAAGTTAATTAGAGGAGTTAATTTAGGGAAATAAAAGAATTATTATGGAGAGATAAAAACGGATAATATTATAGAGAGATAGAAAAATGGATAAAAAGGAATTAATTTAGGAAGTTAGTTAAGGAAAGTAAAAGAATTATTGTAGAGAGTGTTTTAAGGGATGAAGAATAATCACCATTATCCACATTTTTCGTTTTATTTTTTTAATCAAACTAATTAGGTAAAAGGTTATTTTAGTAATCAAGTTATATTATAAATGGTTATGGGTTCTCTATATATAGAATTTTAATGACGGGTTTTTGATATATAAAAACAGTCAATTGGGCTAGAAATAATTTTCCCCATTATACTACTATAGTTTGCCGATCAAAAAAAAAAAAAAAAAAAATTCAAAATGTTCATATATTTCGGAAAGTACAATTTGTTGTTTTCAGGATTATTTTCCCTCTTTTGTGAGGCAAGGTTTATGTCCCTTCATTTCTTATATTTTTTTTCTTTCTTTTTTCCAATAAAAATTTATAGCCTAGGAAAAAAGGAAAAAACATGAAAAATCAAACACGAAATGGTTAATCAAGGTTAACTTGATATAGTTTTTGACTACATAATCGTACGAATTTTAAAGAAGATATACATTTTTTAACCAACCCCAGATTATTAAAATGACCCCAGATTTGAGTCATATTTATCAGATAACTGTTTCAGAAGAAAACTATATACGGATGAGTAATTTTATTAAACCCCAATCTTACGATCTAAGACCCAAGGTTATTTCCCAATACAAAGAAAGTCATACAAAATAAGACCAAAATAAAGGCATGAACAGAGAAAATAGGACACATACCCTGAACTGGATCTTATTCTTCTTCCCCTCCGTAATCTGTAGTGTTTTTACTTCTAATAGAGGAAAGAGAAGATCTTATATCAGGTCATGTATTTTAGGTAGTTATCAATGTGTATATCCTGACTTCACCTTCTTCTCTCCCGTAAAAGGAACCAAGCTAAAACTCGTGTGTTTTTCATTTATAGGCCAAAAGGAAGATCTTATCGGATCCTATATTTTAGGTGGTCATATACGTGGGCGGGATTTACTTTTACTTAAATTTCAAATAAAATTACGAGTTATCCTTTGACTTCATGATCTTTAAAGCTTCTCCAATGGCATGTGTGTGGAGATAAATGTCAAATCCACCTAGGATGCACATCCATTTTCTCTAAAATCATTCTCCAACCCGGATGTCATAAATCAATGTATGCATGACTTTAGGTAGAAAATGTCAAGGGGATGTCAAGTTTCCCACATTGTCTACCATCCTAGTCAGCTTTTTTAAATTAAAAATATATTTTATTTACTAAAATTAATTCTAAGAGCTTCTCCAATGGTGGTTGTGTGTGTTTCCTAGGTGGCAACCCAAACAAGACATCTTCATTCCAATTTGTCCTTAAATTTAGGGGAAAAAACATTTCATCTCCAACGGTGTTGTTGGTGATTTTCTATGAATTAAATGCATTTTTTATTTTTAGTAAATTTTAGATTTTATTACACCTAAAGAGGGCTATTTATAAGGGTGCACAGGAACCGAAATGGGACCAGACGGAAATCCGGGCAAATTGGGAACCGTACACGGTTTTTGTATCGAACCGAGGAAGAGGGGAGATGTCCGGTCCAAAAAATAGAACCGGGCTAGGGAGTACTGGTGTACTGGCCCTACCCATATCCGTGCCAAAAAAGTACCCATTACGATCAATTGTGAAAGTTAGATTTATATTTAATCTAAGGTGGTAGATTTATAGTATATATAGAAATGAGGTTAGGGTTAGAGATGTAGTGTGTCAAATTTTTTCCTTCTTCCTCTTCGCCTGCTCTCCGAGACTCCTCCTCCATGTTTTGTGTTCATAAGAGAACACACCACTAAATCCAATACTGGTTGTTTGATTCATTCAATAAGTTAGCAAGACGTCTACAACAGGTAACTAATTCCTTTGATTATGATTATGTTTGTGAATCGGTGATGCTTTTTTTTTTATTTTTTGATTATTATCTTACTTTTGTATGTTTGTTCAGTTAAATTTAGACTGAGGAGTGAATTGGGTACCCGAAATCTCGATCCATTTGTTCTGAATATTCTGATTCCTTAATCGTTTGATTAGGTAAGATGCAATCTAGATCTGTATCATTTAATTTGAGCTTCATTAGTTTGATTATAAGTTTATAACATAATGATTTGCATGGTGATTCTAGGGTTTTGGTATTTTCTCTGCTATCTCTCTGCACCCTTAATCTCAAATTCTCAATCAAAGGTAAATCATTTCTTTATTCCTCTGTTTATTTATATATAAATTTTAGATGGGTTTGTAATGATCAACTTTGTGGAGATATTTATGTTTGAAAGATACTAGAAATGATGGATTTTATTTATGTTTCTGTTGATGGAGTTTTGGGTCTAGTCTAGGAGTTATTTAGGTCTCGATCTGCTTTAGTTTTGTGTAAGTTTGTAGCTTTTGTCATGTTTAATAGAACAGGTGAATTGTGAACTGCATTAGGAGTTGAATAGTCAATTAAATGGTTTGGTTTGTATTTATAAATGAGTGTCGAATAGTCAATTAAGTTGATAATCTTGGATGGATTCAATTTCAACTGAATTAGGAGTAGTGGAGAGTTGATTTGATCTTATACATTTGATTAGCTGCATTAGTCAAGAGTGATTTTGTTTGCGAGTTGGGATGTTTTGTGTTAATGTACATATAATGGGTTAGATTTTGAAACTCGGAGTTGCAATTTGGATTGTTAGAGAAGGAGTTAGTGATTTGAAATCTCTAGCAATCTATTAGGTGTCCATATGTAGCAAATAAAGTTCTTTATTAGTTCCAATTGTCTATTTATACGATTTTGGAATTTTGTTGATCTTTGAAATCTCTAGCAATCTATTAGGGGTGTCCATATGATGTTCTTAAGCGAGACTTGTTTTGTTTTCTCATCATTTATGCTTTATAAAGTCTTAGATATATGTACTATCAACATATAAGGTTGATCTGATAGGGTTCTTAATATCTTTGTCACTAATTCGACAAACCTAATAACAAATATATAAGTTCCAATGTGTGATGATTCAGAAATTTGATGACATATAGATTATATAGGTTTTTGACTGATATACATATTACATTATTACTTGTGTTTGGCAGTAGTAGACATAGACTAATAGTTACTAACTTCTTTATTACTTGTTTTGCAAATTACTTGGTCCTATCAACAATAATGCCACCACAAGTGTTGCTGCCATGGAATAGAAGATCAAAATTCAAGACTTTGTATTTGTCATTGCCTCCTTTGTCCAGGTCATTTGCTACTCTGCTACTTGATAATGCCACCACCAAAGTGAATTGTTTGTGTTGGTTAAGACAACTTTGTGTTGGTCAGTGTGTGTGTTTATGTAATATTGCTACTTGTTCTTTTTTTTCACATTTTCAAGACTTTGGTTGTTTGTGTGCTACTCCTACCTTGTTCTTTTTTCAGATTTTCAAGACTTTGGTCAGTGTGTGTGTTTGTTACTTTGTTCTTTGATTGGATTTTGCTTAATATATTGAAAAACAGGTAAAACAGGTACTTAATTTGTCCGGAAAAATGTGAGAAAAATTTGTCAAATTAAGCGGAAAGTACCGATTGGTTAGTGCAGTTCAGAGTACATGGTACCGAATGGTACGTAACTGAGGTACAAGGTCAGTGCTGGTCCAAAATTTTGGAACCGAGGCGTGGGAGGTACAGGTACTCGGCCTCGGCAAGAACCGAGCCGAACCATACCGTGTGCACCCTTAGCTATTTAATATATTGGAATTAATTTTAGGAAGCAAAAGGTTACCAGGATAGCTTGACATTGTCAAGGTGAATGTCTAAAACTTGACATTCACCTTGACAATGTCTAACAAAAAATTAAGCCATGTCATCTTCACATTGATTTAAAAAGTTGGGTTGGAGAAGCTTTTTAGGGGAAATGAATGTTTATCCTATGTGGAGTTAGACATTTATCTTCACATACATTCCATTGGAGAAGCTCTAATACGATAAATAATCATTTTTAGATCTAATAAAATCTTAAAATTACTAAACATAAAATTTACATTTAATAAGAAAATGATCACAAACAACACCATTGGAGATGAATAACTCTTTTCACCTAAACTTAAGGAAAATTTGGAATAAAGATGTCTTGTTTGTGTTGCCACATAGGAAATACATACAATAACCATTGGAGTAGCTCTTAGGGATAGATAGTTAAAGTTGACAAATATATATATTTATTTTTTTGAAACATGCAATTTATTAATAGAAGATTAGGTTACAATTTGACGTGGGTATGTGGTACCCACCGAGTCATGGAAGATAATTTGACTAATACAAACCGGGATTCCGTGGTCCCAAATTTTGGTTGAAAAGTTTCTTATTTGACTTTCGTCTGCCGCCTGGTTTGCCAAGCCATCTGTTGCTTGATTTCCTTCTCTGTAGTTGTGTTGGATAGCGACCTGCGGAATCTGTAGCATTCTATACTTTATTTCTTCAATCATACGAGATGTACCAAGGGGGTTCAAAAGAGCGGATGTTGCCCAGCGAAGGTTTTCTGAGTCCGTTTCGAATAGAACTTTTGGCCATTTCCTTTCTGTTGTTGTTCTTGATGCCAAAAGCAGAGCTCAAGTTTCTGCATTTTAGGATGTTGTAACTCCTAGAGGTTGAGCTAAATCCATAATTGTTCGTTCTTCAGAATCTCTGCAAATGAAACCCGCCTCTGCGAAACCTGGATGCCTCCTGGCTTCCCCATCTGTGTTTATCTTAATCCAATTCAAGTTTGGTGTGGACCATCCTATCGAAATTGTTGAGATTCTTTTGGCATTTCTTGAGTGGTTAATTACTGGAGAATCTCCTGGTAACATAGGAGGTGAGGATTCTATTGCCACAGAATATTCTTGTTGTTGTTTTTTCGCCCAAGCTAGGATTTCTTCCGATGTTGTTTGTTTTTGGCGGTATATTAGTTCATTCCTAGCCAACCATAAGTTCCATAATAGAAAGCAGACAGAAGAGATGACCAGGATCATTAGTCTTGATTGTTGTATAATTTGGGAAATGGTTGTTTGAGGCGTTAAAGGGCATGTGGGGTTATAGTTGGAGTTTGGTAAGGTTGATAGCTGATTGAATAAAGTGTTCCAAGCTGAAGTCGCAGTTGGCAATGAATTAGAAGGTGAGATGCTGATTCCTGATTAGTGTTGCATCTGGGGCAAATATCGGAGTTGGTCAGATGGATGTGATGTAGAAGAGAGAAGGTTGGTAGACCCGTATTGAAAAGCTGAATTTTTGGTGGACACGGTAAAGTCCACAAGAATTTTGTTGGCGGAAGGGGGTTTTGAGTAGGTTGACCTTGGGTTAGACATTTGTATCCCGATGAAGTAGTGTATTTTCCAGACTGTGAGTGGGGCCAGATTATTTTTTGTTGGGGGCTATCTTGGGGTAGGTGGATGTTTATTATTTTTTGAGCTGTAAGATTGGGTAGGGTATTTTATTTTTCCTGGCTCCAGTTATGAGAGATCGGATCAATGATATCAGCTACTTTTCGGATAGGGTAACATTGAGCTGGGTCTAGGTTTGGGGAGTGTGGAATCCAATTGGCTTCTATTGGTGTTGACAACCCATTTACTATACGATGAAAAATCAATTGTCGCATGAGAGGGACGAGTGAAGCTAATTGTCTCCATTGAGCGCTAGATGAAGCCGGTATAATATCAATGCCCTGTAGAATTGGTTGCTTTGATTGAGATATTTTTTGAGAGACTTCCATAGATGGAGTTAGGTTGTTCATGTAAATTCCAGATTCTTTCATGAGAAGTTCCTTGTTATGATCACTGCTTTTTATTATGCCTAGCCCTCCTTCAGATATTGGTTTTGTTACTTTATCCCTACCAATAGGATGAAGCTTTTTATCCGACGAGTCATGTCCCCAGAAAAAATTCCTGATGATACGATCTATTTGTTTGTGGACATTGATGGGTAGATTTTGTGTTTGCATTAGGTGGTTTGATGTGGGGGTTAGGGAGGTTTTAATGAGGACCAATCTTCATTTGAGTCGGACATTTTGTCATCCACCCTTTAGTTTTTCGAGCTAGTCTTTGAAGAAGAGGCGCAAATGTGTGATTAGATGGTCTTCCTTGTTTGAATTGGACTCCAAGATAGATTGGAAGTTTTGATGTGGATGACATATCGAAAAATTATTGCAGATTATTTATCTCAATGGATCCAATCTCGGATGATGAATAATTTGATTTGGAAGTATTAATTACCTCAGCCCGCCGAAGCGCCGTAAGAGTGAACGATTCTCGAGATGGAGATTACTCACGAGCAAACGCTTTATAACGATTAGAAGGTGTCATCATCATACATTAAATGAATAATGGGTGGTGCTTTTCTTGAAATGTTAAGTCCTCGAACCAACTTTTTGGTTTTGAAGGTTACCTGCATTTATAGACAGGATTTCTGCACATATTATAAATATATAGGAAGATAGTGGGTCTCCTTGTCTAATACCTCTAGTTGGACTCAACAAATATATATTTGTTGACTCATTAACAATCATGTAACCAAGGTTTTCAAATCGACCTGACTCATTTATCAATCGAGTCATACGTCAGATTGTAAATCGAAAATTCATGGTCCATTATTGAAGTTACATATTCTAACTTGTACACATAACAATTAAATATAATGTACGATACGCAATGAGTACATTTACGTGGCTGACACTCGCATTATTAATACCGGTGTGCTCCTTATGGTGACTGTTAATAATGTAGGATTCGACATCAGGAAGAGATTCACGAATGATCTTCGTTTTGTCTCCGTCTGCTGTAACTGTGTATTCGTCAGGGTCCACCTCAATCTTGGGAAGTGCACTGTTGAGCTTCATATCAAGCTTAGTGAGCTTTCGCACATTTCTCACAGCTTCGACCCTCTTCCTAAGCCCGTATATTGATTCAATTCCAGCCTCTTTTGCAGCCTAGTATAATTTTATCGCAAAGGGAAATTGTTAGTACATAGATATAAGGTAGTAGTCGCTTTTATATATAACCTCACAAAATTAAGAAAAAAAACAAGGAGATCGATCGAGTACTGCTGCATGTACCTTGCTGACAAAAGAAATCGAGTTTGAACTTCCAGCATGGCCAAAGGCACCAAACATAGGCCTCATCATCACCTGAAAAATAAAAATCTCAATTAACACAATAGTTTGATGATGCTTCGGTACTAAACATCTAATATCTTTCTTTCATCACTAGCTAAATAAGTTTCATAATACAAAATAGATGCTTTATCAATCCAGTTAAAAGTAATTTACCGGTTCAGGAGTAGGGATGCTTGCATTTGGATCCCCCATATTAGCCCAAGCAATTTCACCACCTTTGATTACCATTTCTGGTTTTGCTCCAAAGAAACAAGGCTTCCACAAAACAAGATCAGCTAATTTGCCAGTCTTGGGGAAGGAATGAAAAAAAAAACATTTAATTAGTTATGTGGCTACTAGTATTTATTAGTCTTTTGAAACTGAATATGGTCTTACCTCAACTGAACCAACGAATTCATGGAACCCACTAGCTATTGCAGGATTTATGGTGTATTTGGCAATGTATCGTTTAATGCGGAAATTATCACTTTGTGAGTACTCATCTGGATAAGGCATCCGGTAATCTCAAGTATTGATTAATGTTCTTAAACTTCTAATATCGTTTAATGCATATGCTTACACTATAGGGCACTACACTTCTTAAACTAATTGTTATGGAGTTACAGGAATAATATAATGTTCGAAAATTCATGGTCCATTATTGAAGTTACATATTCTAACTTGTACACATAACAATTAAATATAATGTACGATACGCAATGAGTACATTTACGTGGCTGACACTCGCATTATTAATACCGGTGTGCTCCTTATGGTGACTGTTAATAATGTAGGATTCGACATCAGGAAGAGATTCACGAATGATTATACAGATACGAGTTTGAATATCAGTAGAATCTGTTACGAAAGAAGAAATGTCTCTGGATGGAAGGTGATATACATGAAGAGATTCAGGAAGACGATGTGAGACAAGCTATTTAGATTGAGAAGCAGAAGCTTCGGTTGAGTATACGAAAAATGTTACTTGGAAGCCATGAAAGTTGCATAAACGTTTAGCTAACTCAAGATGAGGAATGAGATGATCCATTCCAGGACATAAAAGGATAGTAATGTGAGGGATATCGCGGTCAGGCTCTTGAACATTATTGTTAATCTTTTTCTGATCTAGAGTATTTTCCATGGAGAATGGTTGGTTAAGTTCTTCGTTTTGTATACTTGAAAACTAGATCTACGTTCTGGTACTCGTATGTACTTATAAACAAAAAACTATGTATTAAGTGTTGGATATTTTCAACAAACCCTTGAATTGAAAGCATTTAGGCGGCGTCGGGGTCCTCTTCTACAAAAAAAATGATATCTCGGTTTTCTCATCAAGATATTGAACCTAGAAGAAGTAAGAGAGGAAGGATAGAGAAAAGGCTTGACTCGGATTTTAAATATTACCTTGTATAGGGGTGATAAGAATGAAATTCTTAACACTACCATGTATAATATGCATGATGAAGGTGATCCTAAAACCTATCTTTTGAGGCAATACGCTCCGAGGAGATGCTTATTTCTGGAAAGAAGCTATCAATGATGAAAACATTCCCATGTGACAAATGGAACTTGGATATCGTGATTTACCTTTTGGTGCTAAGGCAATAGGATGTAAAATGGATATTCAAGAGAAAGTTGAATGTTGATGGTACCATTGATAAATTTAAGGCCAGATTGGTTGCTAAGGGTTACAAACAACAACATGGTATTGATTACTTTGATACATATGCTTTTGTTGCACGAATCACATCTATTCGTTGCTTGATTGCACTAGCTAGCTTATTCATAAAGCTAGTTGTACATCAAATGGATGTCAAAACCGCTTTTCTAAATGGTGATTTAGAAGAAGAGATATATATGGAACAAATGAAGGTTTCATATTGCCGAGCGAAGAGAAGAAAGTGTGTAAACTAGTGAAATCTCTTTATGGCTTGAAGCAAGCTCCCATGCAATGGCATGAGAAGTTCGACAAAGTTGCTTTGTCATATGGTTTTGTTGTGAATGATGTTGATAAATGTATCTATAGTAAACAAGATAAATCTGAGTGTGTGATTCTATGTTTGTATGTTGATGACATGCTTATTTTTGGGTAATATTAGGAATTAAAATCCTAAGAAAGGGAGATGAATTGGTCTTAACCTAATCTCATTACATTGAGAAATTTCTCAAGAAATATGGTCATTTGATGACAAACCAACACCTAGCCCTCTAGATCCTAGTGTGAAGTTAATGAAGAACAGCGATAGAGCTCATAAACAACTTGAGTATTCCGGTGTTGTTGGCGGTCTTATGTATGCTATACATTGCACAAGGCTGGACATAGCCCAATCGATTAAGTCTTCATGTCGTTTTCTCAATGTATTTGGAATTGAACATTGGAAAGCAATTTCAAGAGTGTTGGCTTACTTGAAGGGAACCATAAATTATGGTTTACACTTGAAGATATCTGGTTGTATTAGAAGGATATAGTGATGCGGCTGGAACAATGTAGAATCCAAATCCAAATCTACTAGTGGATGGATATTTACATTGGGAGGTCTTCGCCGTGTCTGAGTTCCAAGAAACGGACTCCACATTTCCGATTCAACAATGTTGTCGGAATTGATTGCACTTACGAGATGCATGTAAGGAGGCGGAATGGCTTAGAAATTTACTAGTAGAAATCCCATTATGGATGAAGCCAACTCTTCATTATGATTAAGCGTGACAATCGGCTACAATCTATAAGGTCCTAAACAAGACTTATAATGGAAAGTCAAGACATGCTAGTCTTAGACATCGGATCGTCGAACAATTACTCAAAAGGAGTAGTTGTAGTTACCTATATTGAATCGAAAGAACTTGTGAGACCACTTTTCACAAAGTGTCTACCAAAGGATGCATTCAATAAAGTGTAAGGAGATGGGACTCAGTGCGTGAAAGAAGTTTGACCGCCAATAACGGAAACCCAACTTATGTTATATTTTGAATAAGATAAACTTAAGTTCAATGTGGTACTAACAAGTTATTGCGGTGGTTATGGTACACTAAGCTAAAAATTTCCCGTTGTCCTTCTAAAGTGTAGTGATTCCGCATGATCTTAGGGATGGATGAAAATCCTTAATAAGTCTAACTCTTATCACAAGGTGTCTGTGAGAAACACCTTCGAGACTTACCTATATGAGTATTTGGAAATCGAAGTAGTTTCTTTATGAGAATAAGACGTTCTCATAAAAGGACTCATGAATCCGGGAGAAAGCACGGGGCCATTAATGTGCGAGCTATGGAACGCACTACTTCTGAAATCAATATGTGTGGAGGTTAGGCTTTATCACAAAGGGGTACTTGGTTCAAGATATAATTCACCATAGGACCTCGATAAAGCTTCGAATATCTTACACTAAGTGGAGGTTCAAACCCAAAAGGTACCTATCATTTATGTATTGGTTTCCACGATGATGCTTTGTCTCAACTTAGCTTGAACTACGTTGGCAGTCCCCGCTCGGGTACGTAGGCATTCACTTAGGTGATGCGGTCACTCCATTTTAAAACCTTTTTTTATTCTTTATTTTTGGTTTTTAGAAAATAAGGGGGAAATGTTGGATATTTTCAACAAACCCTTGAATTGAAGGCATTTAGGCGGCGCGAGGGGTTCGACCTCCACTTAGTCGGTTAAAAAAATGAATAGAAAACTCGTTTCACCAATGGGCCGCAGTGAAGGAAGAGACGCGCCTTTGTTTACTCTGAAAAGATGCTGTAGAGATGAAGAGTCATCTCCAAAGGGTGTGATTTCTCTTTAAATAGGAGACTTGTTTTATTCAAACACATCTCTCAACTCTCTATGTTTTCTTTTTTACAAGCATCATCGGAAAAAAAACGAGGTGTGTTCTTGGTTGGATCAAGGTCGTGCAAACTTTGAATTCAACAATTTATTTGTGGGAGCTTCAAGTATCTGACGGCAATATTCAATTGACTGTTCAGACTTTCGCCAATTCAATTGGGAAAGGGTCGAATAATTGTCGAAAAGAATCTTTCATAAGAGCCTTGAACCCTAATACAACATTCTTTTCTTCACCCTGTTTTACTGCCAATTTTCCAACATTAAGTGCTCACCATTCTTTCCTTAAGATAATGCCCAAGTACACACAAGGCTATATAGAGCAGTGTGTTCTTTTGTGCATAAACTTTAACAAATAATTAATTATCGTTTCTTGCACACACAAGTAACAGTGGTTAGCCCAATCTTTACGCCAACCTCTTTTACACATAACGTCTTGAGTATATATTTTCTCAAACCCAGCAACCCAAATGAAAAAACTAACTTTAGTATTGTAAGGTGGTGTGGCGTATTTCGTGTACTTTTCTACAGGATTGGAACCTGGAGTGGATCACTCCTCCCGATGTTATAGTATTGTTTTCAAGTTGGCCTTGTAGGTCAAACATGAAAAATCCTTAGTGCTCAAGGTTCTTCCTCGGGCCGCCAATTCTTTGGTGTACGTAGGAGGAGAGAAATTTGCAGCCTTCCACCTTTCTAAACTCATCTTGAAATTATTGATTCGGTGAAGGCGCGGTTGCTTATTGGCTTCACGGGAAAGGGGTCTTTCAAGGTATTTCCGGAGCAATTTGTAGTCCAGTTGGAAGGAGGTGATTTTCGAACCTCCTTAAGCTGTGCACTGTGGGCTCATACGATATTTGTTGTTCTTCGTCCTTGTTTCAGGTGTGCTCCCTTTGTTTTGGAGTTTTTCTTTGTGTTGTTAGTTTTTTGGAGTTTTTCTTTGTGTTAGTAGCTTTTCTGGCTTCCTTTTTTTCTTTTTGGTCGTGAGCATCAGGGATCATATTTCATGTACTCTGACATTTTATCTATAAAATGTTTAATTTACCGATCAAAAAAAAAAAAAAAAATTAATTATCGTTGTGCATTTTGGCACGTGAATGTGACCCACAAACCATATATATGGCCGGTTTTCACATGGGATGTAGAGCATTGATGGGATGGATGGTGGTGATTTGGCAGTATGTAACATCATTGCTTGTGTCATTTTTATCAAGTACTAGTGCCAATCGGCATCGTTACGCAACATCATCTTTGATGAAGTAAAAACCCAGAAACATCAGTATCTCCAATTGGGATGAAGTAAGAAAAAGCAATTGCAGTCCATCCTTATCGAGGGATCACAAAATTGTACATTTAAGTGAAATGCTTTCGGTTTACCGTCGTTATCAAGAGGTTGCATAAAACCGGATTGAAATATTTCCAAGCAACCAAGTTAAAACTCGTGAAAAGCATTTTAGCAACGTGTGACGCTCCTTACAAATCAAAATCCCCATCCTAATCCAAGTGCGTAGCAATGTTGAATACCTACTACTCGACTGTATTGCATTTTAGCAAAGTAACATCAATGGGATAATAATGGACACATCGTTGCTTTTGTCATCACAACGCAAATTTTAGATAACTTGACGGACTTTGAAATTCAATGTGCGTCCCCGTGGAAGATCATGAGTAATGAGCAAATAATAATAGATTTAGGGCCACGATGTATGTTCTTGTCACGGAGGTCTGGGAACAGATTTTAAGTCGGTAAAGCTTACGCGCCTATTATTTAAGAACGGAAGTAGTAATGAATTTCCCTTTTTCGTGTTTCTCTTTTCTTCTGTGCTTTTGGCTTAATCCCATCATCTAACTTTAACCTTTTTGTTTTATCTTTTTCGCTTTTTTTGATCAATATATAATTAATTGCTCCCACTACTTAAAGTGGTTGTAATGGTGTACAACCATACAAAAGAAATGGGAGATCGTGTCTTGATACCACAATCAAACACAAAAGTAGGATTCACAGACCATACCCTGCAACTGCGCATTCCATTTTTTAAGCAAAAAAAAAAATATATTAGCAACAACAACTAAAACAAAAGCAGTTCTATTTTCAACTTATGAATCCTATTCATCTTACGGCTAACTGCATCGTACTTGTATCAACCACCACTAAGTTGTGGGGACTAAAAACTAATTAACCTCTGATAGATACTTCTACCGTGCACGACATTGAACATAATCTAGGAAACCCTACTAGCTCTATAAATTCAAGATGCCAGAGTTGCTACCATTTATATGCAAGCAGCTATGGGTTTTGTTCCTTTCCAGTTTTCAACAACTACTACATTATTGGTTACAATAGTAGCGGTCTTATCTTTTTCATCATTGTACCATTATTGGTTGCAATACGTCTCAAGAAATAACAAGACCTCGAGATCAAAACCACCACCGGAGCTACCTGTTCATGGCCCCTAATCGGTCATCTTCATATGCTGGGCGGAAAAGACCAGCTACTCTTTAGAAGTTTGGGAGACATGGCTGATTATTATGGTGCAACTTTTACCATCCGACTCGGTCTGCGTAGGGCACTTGTTATTAGTAGCTGGGAGGTAGCAAAAGAGTGTTTCACTACTAATGATAAAATTTTCATGTCTCGCCCGGTTTCAGCAGCTCTCAAGTACATGGGTTACAACAATTTAGTCTTTGGTTTCGCACCTCGCGGAGCTATTGGCAGGAACTGCGGAAGATAGTAAACCATGAGTTTCTCTCACACTCTAAGATAGAGTTTCTAAAGCATGTCTGGGTCTCTGAGATCAAAAAATCCATTGCAGAACTATACAATAAGCTGTGTTCTAATGTGAATCCCATAGTCGTGGATATGAAGCAATGGTTTCTCGATTTGACGCTAAACATATCTTTGAAACTTATCGTCGGGAAATGTACTTGGGCAGTTGTTCTGCCAGTGATGATGAAGTGGATCGAGCTAGGAGGTGTCAAAAGGCTGTTAGGGAATTTTTTTAGGTTGGCTCGGGTTTGTGCCATCGGACGGATTACCTTGTCTTAGGTGGTTAGACTTGGGAGGTTTTGAGAGAGACATGAAAAAAACTGGAAGAGAACTTGATGTATTGCTGCAATCATGGTTGGAAGAACATAAAATGAAAAATAAAGTATCATCATCATCGCCATCCAAAGAAGGGTGTGAGAAGGATAATGCCGGCGAGCAAGACTTCATGGATGTAATGCTCTCCATACTTGACAATAATGACGTTCACGCAAAGATATCCGATTCTGTCGATGCCGATACTATCATCAAGTCGACTTGCTTGGTACGCTAGCTCCTAGCTATATATATATTTCTCATTTGCTTATATCCATTTACAATATGTACTGACCACAAATCTTGGAAACGCAGACTCTAATCCTAGGAGGAACGGACACAGTGATGGTCAGCTTATTGTGGGCTCTAAGCTTACTAATGAATCATCCACACGTATTGGAAAAAGCCGAAGCTGAGTTGGTCATGCACGTAGGCAGGGGAACGCAAGTGGAAGATTCGGATATAAAAGAACCTCATGTATCTACAGGCCATTATCAAGGAAACTATGAGACTATACCACCAGGTCCACTATCAGCTCCTCGCGAATCCATGTGGCAGATTGTACTATCGCTGGCTAACCACGTTCCTGCAGGAACCCGTTTAATGGTCAATATTTGGAAGGTTCAACGTGATCCGCAGGTGTGGTCAGACCCTGAAGAATTCAGGCCGGAGAGATTTCTGACAGCAGGTGAGCACTTGAATACAGGTATAGGACCTCAAGATTTCAAGCTAATGCCATTCGGATCTGGCAGAAGAATTTGTCCGGCAAGCTCGTTTTCACTGCAAATTGTGCACTTGACTCTGGCTCGTTTGGTGCATGGGTTCAAATTTAAGACGCCTTCGGATGCACCTATAGATATGACTGAAAGTTCGGGATTGAATAATGTTAAAGGCACCCCATTGGAAGTTCTTATCAGCCCAACCTCTCGTCTAGCCTTTATCATCATCCTGATTAAGAAAGCAAAATTGCGGAACACAAATGAATTGCTACCCAAAACAAATTAGAATCTCACTCCTCTCCCTCTCTCCACTCTCAAATAGTAAGAAGGGGTAAATAAATATGTGGATCGACCATAAATAAATGGAGGAAGGGACGGAATCAGTTAGGCAGCTAGGGAATCTACGTTATACTACCTCCGTTTTAGGAAAAGTGATACTTTTAATTTTTATTTTGCTTAAAAATAGGTAAAATTGAAAAGTGAAAGTATTCTTTTCCTAAAACGGAAGGAAAGTAGGTTTTTAAATAGTTAAATGCTTTTATGCTTTGAGCTTAAAGGGTGTTTTCTTCTCTTAATTTGTTTATGTGTTTTGTGAATTTTCAGTAAGGATGTTGTTGAACATGATTAAGATCTATGTCTCAATAACTGTATCTGCTTTTTTTATTTTATTGTATTCTTCTGCAAGTGTTTGTTGCTTGTCTCTTCTTTCTCTAAGACTTAGTCTTATGGGGTCTTGATAATCTCTTCAAATCTTTATGGGAGTGGTAATCTAAAGCATCCAAATCGCGTAACGAAACAGCGCCTAACGTTGAACAATCCCGTGCTGATAAAATATCTGAATTCTACACCATGATTCTTTTAATTTAAAAGTTTATTTTTAGAAATGTCAAAAGTCAAAAAAGTTTAGTTATCCACTCGTCTAAAAGCCCCACGTCCGTAATAAAGGGGAAATGGATGGACAGTCTTCACAGATCTTTGGGACCCTGATATTTATGGGTAGAAAGGTGTTGAACTTTCCCTCTACGTTGAGAAAGAACATAACAGTTGTGTTTTTTTTTTTTTCTTGGGTTAAGTGGGAAAATGTCCCAAAATGGATCCCCAAGGCTGTGAAAATGCGCCGGACATTAGGGAAAAGATTAAAATGCCCATTCCGTTAGATTTTCCGTTAGATTTTCCGTTAAGTAGTCGAAATCGCCCTTTACAACATTGTTCATAATTCGGGGTTGATGTTTAAAATTGGGGTTCGGGTTTGTGGTTCAAGATTTAGGATTCAAGTGGTGGTGGTGCGGTGGTATCGGTGGTGGCAGCGATGGTGATAGTGGCGGTGGTGGTGGCGATGATGGTGATGGTAGCGTTGGTAGTGGTGGTGGCAGCGATGGTGATAGTGGCGGTGGTGGTGGCGGTGGCGGTGGTAGTGTGGTGGTGGTGGAAGAGGAGGCGGTGGCGGTAGAGGAGGCGGTGGCGGTAGAGGAGGCGGTGGCGGTAGCGGTGGCGGTGGTGTTGGTGGTGGTTGTTCTAGTGGTAGTGGTGGGGATGGTGGTGGTGGCGGTGGTGGTGGCAACGATGGTGGTTGGTGGTTGTTCGTTTGGTGGTGGCGGTGGTGGTGGCGGATTGGGGCGTTTTGATTAAGAAGGATAAAAATGGAATTTCAAAAACCCATTGACCGGTCAAGATACCAATTTTTGATCAAAAATACCAAAACTAACGGAATAGGGCATTTAATCTTTTCCATAACGTCCAAGGCATTTTCACAACCTTGGGGTCCATTTTGGGGCATTTTGCCATAACCCTTTTTTCTTTTATACTGTTGTGTTCATTGTTGTTGTCTGAGCATCTTTAGGATTTCAGTCGGATTTCCATTTTGATAAATTAAACCACATGGATAACGAGAACATCATCATAACATCTTTATCATCCTGTTTTTTTAATTCTAATTCATAATATAATGAAATTGAGGTACCGTTCTTCTCTTCTCTGAGGTTGAAATCAATCGACAGTCATCACAGACCTTGGGACCCTGATGCTTTATGGGTAGTATGGTGTCGATCTTTCTTCGAGATAGAGAAGAACATTATAGTAAATTAACCAGGGTATCATGTACGTTTCTATCTGCATATGTTTTACGAATCTATGGTTCTCCATTAAAGGGGAGGATAAAAGAGTTGTTTTTTAAAATTAAATCTAGATTGAACATTTGAAGAGTTAATAATCCTTTTAGAGTTGGGAAGTTTTGAAGGAGTATAGAAAAACATCTAGAATCGGTAAATTGGGATTAACTCAATCTTAGAGCTGTCCCAGTTGTTCCGTAATATGGGAGTTTCTTGAAAAAATAATTTAGCTCAGTTAGTTTGTTTAAATTTAGCCCAGTTGTTCCAGAATATGGGTTGTCCCAGGATCAGTTAGTAAAAGGATGGGTTGGATGCGTAAGCGAGCAAGCGCCCGTGGGTCATGAGTTTTGGAGGGATGGATCAAAAGGTGGCCATGGTTTGCATAAGATTGGTGGCTGCGATCATGATCCTTGACATGGGAATGTGGTGGCCACACGACCGCTTTGCGGAAGGGGAGTGGTGTTGAAGCGGCCGACTCTTGAGAGGGCGTTGAAGCTCAAGGATCCAATTGCCGCCGGATCCTGGAGCATTTTATGGAGATATGGCCCGAAGCGGAGCCTGGCCGGAGCGAACGTTCAAGCGGAGCGGCAAGCGAGCGTTGAAGCGGAGGCGCTGAGAACGTTAAGCGAAGCCACTCTCCGGTGAGAACGTCGAAACGGTGCCTTGAACTCGGATCCTTGTGGTTACAATGTTGAAGCTAGGAGACTTTGTCACTCGGCGATACAATCAAACTCGACATCCCTCAGTGAACAGTGATTTGGAGTCCCCAGTTTCATCTATCGATCGTGCTTTCCATGAGAGGTTGGGGTTTGGGAATGGCTTCCCTGGCGGAAACTGTTGCTTTCTGATCTTGATGTTGAGGGCTGCAAATATGTCCTGATGCCTTGGGTAAATATATAATCTCATATAAATGTTTCATCATAATTTACGACTTACGGGCGAAGTCCCGTAAATCATGCATAACCTGGACGGAAAAGAGTCTTTGTGAACTCGGGGGGTTGCGATTTCCTTTGCTTCGATTTTGGAGAGTGGATTTCTGATCTTTACGTGTGATGAAATTAGATTGCGATTCCTAACTTTGGGCGTTGAGCACTTGGCATTTGGAAGGATGAAAGTTACTGGCTATTTGTAAAGATGCAAGTTGTTCTTATTTGAAGGATCTGTTTCTTTGTAAATACAAGTTGTTAGCGTTGGAAGGATGCAAGTTGTTAGCTGGAAAGATACAAGTTGTTGTGTTGGATCGGCTTGGAATGGTATTTGGCTTGGCGTGGGCCAGCTTGGCATGGGCGTGGCTTGGATTTGGTGTGGCGCGGACATTGGCTTGCACAGCCAGCGGAGCTTAGCGTGGCGCGGACTTGTTCTTGCGGGCTCGGTTGCCTCTTTTTGCGTAGCTCAAGCAATCATTTCCTTATTCAAATTCCAAAAAGTTTTACTTATGAAAGGGTAAATTGGCTCCCCATCTCTCGTATCTTTGTTATCACGTGAGTGTTAGCGGTAGCGTGGTAGCAATAAAGTGGGCAAGCATATTCCAGCTATGTACTCATTTCTATTTCAATTTATTTCTCTTGTTTTCTTGTGTTGGTTTAGAGCCCTAATATAGTATGCCTTCCATAAATCGTAGAATATTTTTCTTTTGAGCGGTGTAAACCCTAGCCATGGGTATGCCTTTCATAAACTTGAGAAATGCTTCATCATAACCATTCCTCTTCGAATATCATAAAGTAATAACGTCGGCTACCTCATGAATATTGACGGGTAATCATTATTATGCAAAGTAGGCACGCACGGGTAGGTGACTTTTTTAAAAAAAAAAGGCAAACAAAGCCTTTGGTTTAAAGGTTTTGATTTCTTGGATTTCTTGGGTTGATGGACAGAATATTACCTTGAGGCTGATTCCTTCTTTGGAATAGGTAACTTTGGAATGGATTGTTTTAGGAATGATATTTTCTTGAATTACGATTGCAAGTGGCGCCAAACATCCCAGAAAACCATGGAGCCAGTGTGTTGGTAGATGACATGGGGTGAAACATAACATGGCTATCGGTTTTATCATTCCTGTGAAAACTTGAAATAGAAAACCATGTATCTTGTCTAGGTAAGACTTACTCGGTTTTGAGTCTCTGATGAAAAGGGAACCTTAGGGTGTAAGGCAGAGTTTTATGGAAGCGTCGCAGTGATTGTGGAAAGTCCCTAGTCGTCTCATCGATAATCAAGTCGTCGGTCCACTGGTTGGATCATTCGCTTTTAACCTCCTAGGCGGTCCCAGTCATCCCTCGTCGTGTCAAGACTGATAATCAAGTCTTCTGGTAACTGAGTCGTTGATCCCCGAGCGGATCGCCTTCTACCTTCTTGATGTCTAGGTCGAAGCATGAGGTCTAAAATTGACATTGTAGCAGAAAGATAAATCTCTCGAGTGTGGTACGCCAATTATTTGAGGGTGAAAACGGTTTACTGCGATTTTGGTTATTTCGGGTGTGTGGGTGAAAAAGAATTTAAACCCTAAACAATGTGCTGCAGGGAGTACTTTAGATTCGAGAGATCAATCATGTACAAATCGGCTCTAAACCAAGAAATGGCCGTTCCAGGACTTGCTTCGGTCACGAAAGTGAAGGAGAAGGGTTGGTTTTGAGGAGGAAGCGAAGAAAGTGTTGAAACAGAATAGTTGATTACGGAAGAGTAGTTGTTTTACGACTTGTATCGGAAAGTGGGAAGCTAACAGATGGAAAGCTAGGAAGTGTTTTCTGAGTGTTGTATGCTCTGACTGAACTTGTGTTCGGTGGAAATAGGTAATGCCTATTTATACAAGTCGGAATGAAACGTACTCTGGTCTCATTAAAAAACGGAAAACGGGTGAGTAAATGGGAGGAGGTGGTAGCAAGTGCACTTTGGAATTCATGTTCCATAAAAGAAAAAGTTTCACCATTACTCCTGTGTTTACTAACTGCAATCCTATATGACACTCTCTTATAACGAGGCGCGATGTACGCGCACTTGCATGTATAACCGCCAAACCAATACCAAATGAGCATCCCCAGTTTGTAACATGCGTTGATGTCTCGAATGTTTTTGTAGAAAACATGTAGCATGTTTGTTGTTGCTTGGAAAGTTGAGCTTGGGAGACTTGCGTGGTGACCTTCGACGGTCGTGATCTTGCATCTCAAGAGGAAAGGTAGCGCGTTGATTATTGCAACCCTTCGTTTGGTAGCTAACGGCATGAAATCATGACCGGTCATGGTTTTAACATGGTTAGGCGTGGCCAAGCTAGGATTTTGCGTTGGCCAAAGGTGGCCATGCGTTAGGTGATGACCTTAGGCGGCTAAGATCTGCATCTTAGATGGAATGATGGCAGTTGATAAGTCGTACGCCTTCGTTTGGTAGCCGGCGGCATGGTTTAGGAGCCGGCATGGCTTGGAAGGGAAGCGCTTACGGCTTTGTCTAAATTAGGGTTTGGTATCGCTTGAAACCTAATTAGCATCCTTCACTAGAATCGATGTAGAATTATCATACGGACTCGGATTTTGATAGTCAGCCCCTCCATTATGTACGGAAAAGAATTTCCTATCTTCCATCTCGGGAATATTTAGGTTACAGAGCTCGTTCGGGAGGTGAAAACATCCAGAAAGTAAAACTCGAGAAAGAATTCAAGAGGACGACGGCATGTTTGGTGCATTTTTGGGAAGCTAGCATGTTTTGAGAAGCTAGCGTATTTTGGGAAGCTAGCAAGTTTTGGGAAGCCGGCGTGTTTTGGGAAGGCTGGTTACCATGCTTTGTTTGGCAACCTTGGACCGACTAGGATTTGCACCTAGGATGGAAGGGTGGATGTTGATGGTCGCACGCCTTTGTTTTTGTAGCGCATAGGTCACCAAAAGCGGTATGACGCGGCAAGGTGGGTGGCAAGACATGCCATTGGCACATGTGGCATGGTCGGCATGCCTCGTGCGTTGTTTGGAAACCTTGGACTGCTAAGATTTGCATCTTAGATGGAAAGATTGCAGTTGATTGTTGCAGAGCCTTTGTTTGGGTAGCCTCATGGGAAGGCCAACACGGTATGGTGCGGCAAGGTGGATGGCACGGCATGTCATTGGCACATGTGGCATGTCGGCATGCTTTGGCGCGGTTTAGGCGTGGCCAAAACTAGGGTTTTGGGCCAAAGGTTACCATGCGTTGTTTGGAAACCTTGGACGTCTAAGATTTGCATCTTAGATGGAAAGATGGCCGTTGATTGTTGCGAAGCCTTTGTTTGGGTAGCGCATGGGGAAGGCCAACCGGTATGGCGCGGAAAGGTGGGCAGCACGGCATGCCATTGGCACATGTGGCATGGTCGGCATTCCTTGGCGTGGTTTAGGCGTGGCCAAAACTAGGGTTTTAGCGTTGGTCCAAAGGTTACCATGCATTGGTTGGTGACCTTGGACGTCTAAGATTTGCATCTTAGATGGAAGGATGGACGTTGATTGTTGCGAGGCCTTTGTTTTGGTAGCCGCATGGGGAGGCCAACATGGTATGGCACGGCAAGGTGGGCAGCACGACATGTCATTGGCACATGTGGTGAGACTAGCATGGTTGGAATTCCTTAGCGCGGTAGATGTGGCTGGCATGGTTTGTCATTGGCACGATGGTGCGGCTAGCATGGTCGGCATGCCTTGGCGCGGTGATGTGGCGGCATGGTTTGCCATTGACCTGCAGATGGTGCGGCTAGCATGGTTGGCATGCCTTAGCGCGGTAGATGTGGCTGGCATGGTTTTCCATTGGCACGATGGTGCGGCTAGCATGGTTGGCATGCCTTGGCAGTAGATGTGGCTGGTATGGTTTGCCATTGGCACGTGATGGTGTGGCTAGCATGGTTTGGCTTATCGAAACCCTAATTAGTATTAAAAAAAAATACCACAGTAATTTTCTACTGAGACATATTAAAGGGTTCAATAAATGCGCTTAGTGGAGACATTATTACTCAAGTTTTGTGGCGTCACTATCGACTAGGGTTTTACGATTTTAACCCTAGCTAAAACCACCATCAACACTGCATAAATTACTTTACATCCCCATTTGGATCTTATTATAAATCTTGTAAGCTAATCAAAACATAACTTGCAACACTTCATAACTTCCCAAACCAATATCTTCATTACCACCAGCAAGCAATACCCATTTCATATAATTCTCATTCTCACAGTTCAAGGACACATACATTCAAAACCATCGAGCGCTACTACAATCCGCAGTTCCAGCAGTAATTTATACAACTACGATTCACATGAATCACCATTATAACATAACCACCTTCATCTATAACACTATCCTCTCAGCTCATCTCAGCCCTCCAAACTCAGATTCATAAACAAGCCACCGACAAGCTGCATCTTCATTCGCTAACGGTATCTCAATATAACTCATTTCGTTCCACGTCAATCGGTTCTCTTGAACACCAACATCTCTGCCAGCTCTTTATTGTCTCCATGACATCTCCATTAGCATCAACATCTCTTATTAGTATCATTCCATTTAATTCGACCTACAATCATCAACCCACTTGAAACGACCATGAGACCCATCTTCCATATCATCTAAGCTTAATTCGATTCACATCTCAATTCTACAAAACCATCTTCTAAACCAAAAACCCTAACTTTTGATTCTTCTTTGCAAAAACCACGAATTAATAACTCAACCTCAATCACCTTAATATAATTCATCTTCTCCATCTCTGATTCCAACTCAAACCACCTAATTCGCATGAAACCTAATTTACGATTGATTTAGGGAAGAGCTAAACAAACCTAACTCTCTATGAAACTTGAATTAAACCTTATACACTCGGGTCTTCCTTAATTAACAACAACCCAAAATTAAAACACCAAAACACTCTTAAATTCATAAAGATATCAAACAACGGAAACCCTAATTAACTTACCAAAATCTGCTTGTTTCCAGAACTCAATCATCTTACGTAACATCAACTCCTTCCTCATATCATCAATCTAACTAGGTCTACGATAATTTCTGAACATAAGAATCTCAAATCTCTGAGATTTAAATCAGCGAGAGGAGAAGAAGAAAACCGAGAGAAGAAAAAGAAATAAGAAAGAAGAAAGAAAGAGAAAGTGAAAAAGAAATGAGTTTCTCTAGACACGTTTTGGTGGTGATAAGGCAAGAATAGCTATTAAGGCGCACATACAATGGATAAGAGCAGTCATGCGGTTTAGATGTAAAATGATTATTTTCCCTTCATAATAACCTAGTGATATCTCCTTCATCAGATAATACGAATGACGCGTTAGAGTAGTCTATTAGCATAACTTTTCTAGATCTATCTAGTGATACTATTTTAGTATCTAGATCGTTGTTAGATTAATTTCTAATAATTAACCTACGTCTACAATTAATCGAGTCAATAGCGGCTTAGTCGTCTCATGATTGGTCTAATCACATTGACGAGCTTGAGGGTCCTTACAGAACTATATAATGGATTGTATAAAGAAAAAAGCAGACGGCAGGCATTCTAAATTCTCTTCTAATCCATGAATTGAAGAAAAAAACAATTGAAGATGAAGGTGTAAAAACTGTAATGGAACCATAAATTGAATCGGAAATTCAACAATTTGAAGCTCCAACTCTTGAAATGCGGATAAGAAGGTATTTCCTACAAACCGATCCCTTATTTGTTGTTTTTTATCGATTGAATGGGTTATATTGCTAAAAATTTAGGGTTTTTGACGGTTACAATAGCGGATTCGGTGATAATGGAGTTGAGTTTTGGTAGAAGCTATTCTTGTAATTTCACCTGAAAGTGTCTATGAGCGAGTTCGGCTAGACAATAATTTTCGGTTTCTAGTCGAACCCCAAAATGTGTATAAAATTAACTTTTTCTTAAAAATTCAATAGGTGTTAGAGGTGATATTATATTCAATATACAAGTAGAACACTAAAATATATATGGTTCGGTCGATTCGATATTCGAGTAAATGAGCTAGAACCATAACTTCATTTTTAATTATAACTCTCGGGAGTAGGTTCGTCCTATTATGAAAATTAGGAATAAGCCTAACATTTAACTACCAAATAGGCGGGAAGTTATAAAAAAAGTTCGACAATAACTTTAACCATTTAGGTGAGTTGACTTGTTCATCATATATAAGAAACCGAGATAGGTTTGGGTGATAAATTAATTGGGGTATATAAATTACTTTCCCCGACCAATAGTGTCTACTAAGGGGTGTTTTACGGGGTGGAAATACTAAAATACCCTTTGGTTAATTAAAAACATTTATCAAAAACCAAATCATTTATCCCCATTTCCTTCATTTGTCTTAAGCACGAGGTTAGGGTTTGAAAAAAAATTCTTCATCGTTTACCCCATGCGTTCTTCATCGTCGATTCAAAAATATCTTCAGTCGATTACCCCAATCTATCTATAATCATGCCTCCTGAAAAACCCAATCCCAATCATGATCAAAATCACTTGCTCAAAAAAAGCAAGAAGAAAGAATCAATCGGATTGAAGAAGAAGAAGAAGAAGAAGAAGAAGAAGAAGAAGAAGAAGGAGAACTCGGACAATCAACCTCTACGTAAACATGAGCTACGTGAGAAGGTAAGTGATTTTGAACTAGTTTATAAGTGTTTGAATCGATTTACAACAATGGGTTTAGCTTAGAATCGCGAACCCTAACTCAAGCAGATTGAGTTTGAGTGAGTTTCGACATTGAAATTTGTATGAATACAATGTCGTTATTAATTACTGACATTAAATTTAGGTTGAAGGCAATGCGAGTGAGAGATTACGGCATTGATTTTAGTATGAATACTATCTAGGTATGGATTCTTGAAACACACGAAACTAAATGTTTTGTCCGGCATTGCGGCATTGATTTTAGGTTGAATACAATGTAGGTATTTTGTCACGACATTGTTTTAAATTTGTTCGATTATGCCGACAATCCACTTTTAGTATCTGAGAAGACCCTAGGAGAGTCATCGATGTCAGTCATAGAATTTAGGTTGAATACGATCGCGGTACTTGATTACGACATGGATTTGAATTCTTACGTGCATGTGGGAAGTCATCTGTTTGTATCCGGGAACAAACAATGAATTACCTAAGACTACGGCATTGTCCATAATTGATTCGATAATCCGGGATTGTGTCCGACATAATGTTTTTGTTAAATTACTATGCCTTTTTGATAGGTTTTGTGGTTTATGGTTAGGTTTTTAGGGTAGTTTTTGGTAAGGTTTTGTGAGTAGGTTTTGTGGTTCATTACAGTGAGTGTCTATCTAGGTTTGTCCATGCACGCTACAAATCTTTCCTTGAACTTATCCAACCATTGATTTAGACTAATACAAGGCGGCGAGTTGGATAAACTTCATTCCAATTGGCAATAAACTTATCTAAATTCTTTTACATCGTATCCTCGGTAAGAGACCAATAAACTTTCTCCCAATCTCTTTGAAATTCCAACCACTTTTTATGATTTTTCTTATGTTCTTTGTCCACTCGCTCTTTGATCTTGCCTCTTTCATCTTCTTCTTGTTCGGGTGATAGTTTGTTCTTGCGAACGTCTTCCTCTAGTTGAACAATCATTCTCTTCTTAATATCCGCCTTAGTGGGTTCAAACAAGGCATGGCAAGATTTTATAACATTTTGGCGTATATGATATGTACATAGGAAATTTTGTGCATCGGGAAGACTTGGAGACTATGTTCATTAATCGTCATCTTCATCGGTTATGATGACCTTGGAAGATGATTTTCCAGGAAGAATAATTTCAATTGTCGTAGTGCCTAATATAATTATAATCCCTCTCGTTTTCCATTAAACACCAAGCCAATATGAATGATACCTTGTACGATGTTGCTCCACGATGTTGAACAACGGCATGTTGTATTTGTTTGTCTTGTAGGTGCAATCCATCATAAGAACACCATAACATGTATGAGCCAATTTTGCAAGAAAAGGATGAGAAATGAATATTTGAAGGGGTTTGTTGTCCGAGTCATCTTTTAATGATACGCGTGTAGTTGGGATCCCAAACAATTTTCTCAAATTCTTGCATCAACGCTCATCCCTTCCCATTCCACCCTTCTAATAGTTGCTTATGCGTTATAGATTGTACTTAGAGAAGACACGTTCAGTCTCATCCTTTTCCTTGAAGCCTCTAAGAATTTGTCTTGTTTTGATACATGCTTTGGTCAATCTCTTTACATCCTCCATTTCATGAGGTTTTAGCCTCGCAACTAGGAGTGACCAACAGAATCTTCGGATTCGGGTGGTTATAACGGCCAAACCACACCGTACAACCCCATTCATTGACGTTGTCTCTTAAATAGAATACAAGCTTAAAAGAGGCAATTATCCTTCCTCTTACGAGTCTTCTATACCCTATTAGTCTTCTTTGGATATACATAACCCTTTCTCTTATGGCTATTCTTCTCCTGTATACCCCACTTCTCTACGTAAGTCATCTTAAAGCGACTATTTGAACCTTGGGTATTCTTCACCAATACACACATGTTCTTAAGAGCTGTCTCTTTATCCCAAGAAATTGCTTCCTTTTGAGATTTTATTCCATACATAAGGACAAAAATGAGAGATTATAAGGTTCATTATAAGCAATCGGTGTAGTTAAAATGCGTTACTCCAAAGTCAAGTACTCTCAGAGTAATCGCTACAAGCTATATGACCGAGGTGATTTCGATTCCAAGTTATTTCAGATTTTAGAAATTAAGTCGGTCAATATGCTCGATTTGTACCAGATTTTCGGGAAAGCGAGTTGGCGATTTTTCGAGTTGGCCTTTCATGCACCAAAATTATAAATCAAAAAATTTGTAACCCCTCGAATGAGAGTTATTAAACGGAAAAACCTCTAACAACATTATAAATAGGTTCGATAATACAATATTACACTTGATTATATGACTCATGAACAACAATACATAAGTCTCTAATAAAAGGTTCAGAGTATTGAGGCAGGAGTTTTAGCGATTTCTAAGTCAGGGTTATTGCTCTCGCTCCAAGATCCCCAACGAGGTAGAGCCAGGGACGATTTCGATTACTTTGTAA